>VZTD01004958.1:367927-462364 GCA_013397725.1 Rhagologus leucostigma | reverse complement strand
GGAGAGGAGAGGAGAGGAGAGGAGAGGAGGATGCAAGTACTGCTGTATTGATTCAAGAAAAACAACTACCTAGAATCTAATCTCCAAGATTATGTAGCACAGAAATAATGACTGTCCCTGCCCAGTTTTTTTCTACATTAAAAAATGGAAGTGTGTCATGCCTACTAAAAGAAAGGTGCTGCCTGGCTCTTTCTTGCTCTTTGAGCCAGGAAGTCATGAAGATCATCACCACCATTTCCACGGCAGCATCACAATCAGTACAAGTCTTACCATTGCTGCTGAACCTTCCACTGCTGCTGATGCAGACACTACAGAATTTACGGTCTCACTCCTGTCTGTCCAATCTTTTGCTTATTAGCTAAGAAAGAAGATTACTTGATGTGTGTTCCCTCTTCACAGCTATGGATTTTTCTTACTTCTCTGTCTCCTTGTTTGTCTTTTTGGGCATAAAGACTACAGCAAAAGGATGTTTGACACCTCCAGCCCATGGCAGTGTCTGCAGCTGTAGCCCTGTTTAACCCTTCTCTCCTGCTACCAGCTTGGACTGTCAGCTCTTGACATGTTACAATGGCTGCACACTGTCCTATCAAAACCACCACAGAATCCTAGAATGGTTTGAGTTGAAAGAGACCCTAAAGATCATTTAGTTCCAACCCTCTCCTGCCACAGCCAGGGACACCTTCCACTAGACCAGTTTGCTCAGAGGCCCATCCAACCTGGCCTTGAACACCTGCAAGGATGGAGCATCCACAACTTCTCTAGGCAGCCTGTTCTGGTGCTTTACCACTCCCTGAGTAAAGGATTTCTTCTTAACCTCTAACCTAAATCTTTTAGTTTAAAACCATTCCCCCTTGTCCTATCACTATCTGCTTATGTAAAAGTTGCTCTCCGTCTTTTTCATAAGCCCCTTTAAATACTGAAAGGCCTCAGTGAGGTCTCCCTTGAACCTTCTCTTCTCCAGGCTGAACTACCTCAGCTCTCTCAGCCTGTCTTCACAGGAAAGATGCTCTGGCTCTCTGATCATCATCAGGGCCCTCCTCTGGGCTCTCTCCAACAGGTCCTTCCTGAGCTGAGAGCCCCAGAGTCGGATGCAGTAATTCAGGTGATGTCTCCAGAGGGCAGAGTAGAAGGGGAGAATCACCTTATTTGACCTGCTGATCTTGCCTTTTTTGATGTGGCCCAGGATGTGGTCGGTCTTCCAAATCTTAAATATTCTGTAACATGTTTCTACCTGTTTAGAAAACTGTCAAGGCAAGCAAGTCATCTGTTTGCTAAAAATAATATGGGAGGACTAGACCATCAAGAACATACACATTTTCCACCACAGAAGCCACCATTCTGATAAAAATGAGCCAGACTAGTCCTTTCTGATGATATTGCATTTCTAAACTGGTAGCTGTTCTTGCACTATGATACCTTAGATAAACAGTAAGATTTAGCAGTACCAGAAAAACAGTACTCAAAACCACCAGACTTTCAGCAGTACTCTCTTACAGTGCACTCAGCCATGTCAGTGGAACCTGGCAAAAGTTTAAATGCATGTCTGTAATGTTCCAGGAACTGCTTGGAAATGACCGACGACATCTTGGGGATAACAACAATAAATAAACTAGCATAAACCCATTATGCTGGTTCCAGTGTGATGACATTTTCAACAAAAAACAGGGGTTTATTTTCTTGTCTGTTTGTTTTACCAAGATAAACTTGTTTACACATGGCCTTTCCAAATACCAAACAATTGTTAAATAATGAAAATTAAAATTATTGAGATTATTTATGAAATATTATTGTTAGCTTGCTCTACATAGTATTTTCATTTGAGTTGTAGCACACTTCTAGTACACAAAAAAGTATTTAACATATTGGTCCACACTAAAAAAAAAAAAAAAAGAAGAACATTATGTGTTGCCTTAATCAGTGTTAAACTTATTTTCTGATTTTCACCTATTCTTCATAATCCCTTTATACCCAAGCTGATACCTTCGAATACAGCTATGAAAAATGAAAAGATTGGTAATACAATTTTTGATAGTTTCTTCTTCCTTAGCTACTGCTCTGTAAGCATTCAAATAATAGTGAAATACTGGTGAATTAAAGTAAATATCTGCCTCATTCTTAGATTTTCTCTTTCTGTCTGTCATCTGTTCTTGTTCAGCTTATAAGGCTTTTTTGTACATTGCAAGTATAGCACTGAAATCATAGTCCTCTTTATAAAATCACCACTCTTAACAATTTATTTTAATACAGAAAATTTCTTCTTTGCCAGGGTATGCATTCAGATATATTTTTACATGCTCATTCAAAAATTAGATAGTTTTGCAGAAGAAACAAAGAAGTCAAGGCTATATCAGTTCCAGGGGGAAAAACTCAACGCTGCAATCATACAAACAGGTAAAACTACATTTCTTCAGCTGGTAAATGGGAGATAGCAGTAAGATCGTGAATATCCTAGTCTAGACTGAGTGAAAGCTCTTTTTCTCACTGAATTTGTTCTGGCCTGAATTCTAATATTGGAACCACAATCCAGGAACTAATCTTCACAATACTCTGCCCATATTATTGAATACACTTCTATACAAAACAGTTTCATATGTCTTTTTGAATATAAAATCTTTGTATAATCAATTTTAGGCAAATAGCTGTATTTTGTGTTGCTTGAAGAATACTTTTTCACTTAAAACTGTTTCCAGAACTGTATTCACTTCTGATTGCTGGAAAAGTGAAATGCAAAACACACTTGCCTGTTATCAAATAATGCAGAATCAGAATTCCTTTGACCCCATACAGATTTCTACATTTGAGCTCTTCTCCATTTTTATATTATTTTTATAAATGATGGAGAGAAATATGGTTACTACATCAAGATTAGTCTTACCAGATAGAGGCATCTACTCAGAATGAGTCAGGGTCTAGACATGCCAGTTTATGACCATTGCCTAGAAAGAGAAACAGGGTGACTAGCTCATATATAAGTGTTGAGGTAAAAGGATTTCCATAGAGTATATCATTACCTAGAAGGAAATAAGGGAAATTTTAGGGATAGTTTTAAGTGCCTGAAAATAAAGACTATTTATAACAACCAGAAACAAAATAAGAAACTATTACTCGACCTTAATAATCATAACCACTGATTAAGGAAAAACTAAGGACAGATTCAGAGAACATGCATCTCACCTTATTAAAAGTAAAATTTAAAAAGGACAGTAGTAGAAGGTACAGCTCTAATTTTTTCCTACCCTCCTTTTCTTTTTCCCTACCTGCCTTTCCTGCAGCTTCTGTTAGAGAACTTCTCTAAGCGCAGGGAAGGAAACAGTGAGAGATATTTTCCATTATAAAGAGCTTGAACACAAATCAATGCTGTCTTAATGGAGGTGGATAAAAAGACTGAAGATATCTCACACTGTTCCTACTACAATCCCTACTTACAATAGTTCACGGTTTGTAATAGATACTTCAGGCTCTGTAGCAATATATTCACAAATATCTTGGGTGGGAAGCCATGTTTCAGGCTCACTGGCCTCAAAGATTGGTTGTGAGCATAAAAATAGCATCATAAAATTGAGTTCCATCAATGCCTATCTGAACAGAGAAACTCCAAGGCTTTTACGTTTGTCTCATCATTAACTACTTACCTACTCAAAATGCTCCTTGAACCATTAACAATATAAACAGACCTAGTGAAAAAATGAATTGACTACAATTCTAGGGGGAAAGGAAAAAGTTCTCTGTAACGAAGCTCCTGAACATCTCACAGATTAAGGTGAAACACAATTGTTCACTTAGGGATATACTTTCGTATCATATCCTATGATGTTATAAAAGCTGGGAAAAAAAATCATCTTCTGTCTCAAAAAAATATTCTTTAGATATGATTTCATTACTAAATAACATTTTTTCAATGCTTTAAGTGCTCTAAGCAATTTTGAAATGTGTTTGTCCGAAAAAATCTCTCTGCATGAAACAAAAATGTTACAGCAACATGGGAACTACCGGGAAAATGTTATTTTGGGTCAGTTCTGAGTACTACTTCTTTTTTGCACATCCAAACTCCATAAAAGTAGGAAAACTGCGTTTATAATTGTAATAAAAGAAATGTGCATTTTTCTTGGACTAACAGCTGTGTGATTCTGTTCACAAAGAGTTTTAAAGGTAAAAATATGAAAATATTTTGTCATTAAAATAAAATAATACAAATAAACAACAATTATAAAAAAAACCCACTAAATTGATTCATTCTGATTATTATATTGACAATAGCATCAGATTTTGAATATTTCAATTTTCCTTTTTCACTCTGGCTCAGGATCAATAAAGAAAACATTTGGAATCCTCAGGAACTGTTACAAAAAACCTTTTTTTTTATCTACCACTGAAAATTACTTTTTTAAGGTTTGCTGTGTAAGTGGAAATATACATTCAGAAGTGAAACACAGTGTTAAGATCCGATTATTGAGAGCTGCTTCTGCTCGAATTAAGGTGCAAACAAGACCATATGCCAAAGTCAATCATATGGATTTTATTAAAGTGTGAGGTAGAGACATAGAAAGAAATAGAAAGGAGAGGAAGAGGTAGAGGGAGGGAGGGAGGGAGGGGGAGAGTGAGAGAGAAATAGAGGGAGAGATGGAGAGGCTGGTCATTCAAAACTTTTCACTATTTATAGATGTGAGCAGATAATTAATGCTTTTTGGGTACACAGTTCTCTTAGTCTATTGGTTAAATGTCCCTCACTTCTAATGCTAATTAGTCCCATGCTCAGTCTTTCTCTTCTTCTGAGTCACTGGGTTGCTTGGTTCAGTGCGCCATGAGTCCGTGGTCAGAGTCTCCACCTGTCAGAATCATCTTTTACCCAGTCAGAGCTGATTTCAGCACAGTTGCTGAATTGCCTCTCCTTGTAGCCCGTAAATTCTGCATTCTTTGTGTCCATTATCAGTGATCCATTCTTCTCCCCCAGCTCTGTTAACCCACCTCTAGGTCTAAGATAACACCCAGGCAATAGTACCACCTTTATCTTATCTCAAGTTCCCAGCTGTTGTGGCTTATCTTCCAGTCCAAGTTCCAGGTATCCAGGGAGGCATATTCGAGGGAGCTTCCTTGGTTGTTGGTCTCAGATGCCATCTGTCCCATAACTTGGGGTGATCTTTGTTTGACCAGTGATATGGGTATTTGCAGTTGCTTCTTTACACAGTTAGCCACAGTGGGAATTTTTGTCTGGATGTTTTAACCAGGATGTGCGACCCAGATCTCACCTCTGCCAGGCCTGGAGTTAGAAACGTCCTGTTGCTCCCTTCCATGCTTTTCTCATGACAAAGTCCTTCTGTGGCCTAAAGAGTGTTTGAGACAGGCAACTGTGTTCTATTAGTCCTTACACATAATCAATCAAAGCAATTAATGAATTAAAAACGGGTGTTTATTTTTGAGCTTTTAAAATTTACAAAAGTTATCCAAATAATACTTTAATTTCACATAAAAATAACTTTTGGATGGTAACAAAACATGTTAGAAATATCCTTTTCTCTGAGTGAAAATAAACAAAAAGATGAAATGTTGATTATAGATTTTTTTTTCTTTTTGGTAATTCTTATTTATTCCCTTCTCTTCCTGGAAGGCATAAGAAGAGATGGAAAGATTTAAAAAGGAAAAAAAGAAGAAAAATTCTTTCACCAAACAGACTTCTGAATTATTTTACTTTAAAAAAAGCAAAACCAAACAAACATAATACTAAACGCAAGAAATTCATTGCAGGTGAAAAAAATCCATGTGATAATCTCACAGGATAACTCCCGATGATCTAAATTGGATTCAAACATGTATGTTGTCAAAAGCAAACAAAGATGCACATTTCCAAGCCATCTAATCCTCCTGGCACATTCAAATAAATCTGCAAACATATGGAGCTCAAAGCTTAATTGCGTATTCTGCGTAGTTCTAATAATCTAGTGGTTAGAGTTCATCTCTAGTAGATGATATCTTGAGGCCCTGGCCTTAAAAAATGCAGACTTTGGAAGCCAGGAGAATTTTTTCAGTCCAGGATGACAAAAGCAATGCAAGAACCAGCTGTGAGTGAATGGGGTGGAAGGATATTCACCTTTTTTTTTTTTGAAAGCAGATCTCTGTTGAAAAGCAAATGTGAGGTTCCGGATGTGAAAATGAGTGGAACAACAGCAAAAAAGGTTAATAGTCTTTAGAGACACCAGCTAAAATAGTCTTTTGAAAGCATGTATTTCTAAGAGTTGGTTGTGAAAGCCCAGACTGCTATCTTGGGCTAGACAATTAATTATGTCTGGAGAACTTCATGTGGTGCTATGATACATTTGCATTCTTCATAAGAACAATTTCACTTCTAACTACTATGACTAATGCCTATGTCAGGAGACCATCTACCACTGCTTTCTGTCTCATTTACTTACTCTAATAGACTGCTTTGAGTAGTATACTAGTTTTGGCTGGGAATTAATTTTATCCACAGCAGCCTGAAAGGTGCTGCATTTTGGAATTTTGACCACAGCAGTCTGGATAACACAGGGATGTTTTAGCTATTGTTGAGTGGGGGTTACACAGTATCTAGGCATTTTCTACTTCTTACACCGCCCCTCCACTGAGTAGGCTGGGGACTACCAGAGGTTAAGCGGGGACATAGCCAGGAAATCTGACCCCAACAGACATAGAAGACTTATGTCATGCTCAGCCATAAAACTATAGAAGGAGGAGAAATAGGGGAGGTCATATTCAGAGTTATGGCCTTCACCTTCTCGTGTAACCATTACACCTGATGAATCCCTGTTTTTCCCAGAAACGGCTAAGTATGTCCCTGCCAAAGGGAAGCAGTGAATAAATTCCTTATTTTGCTTCGCCTACGTGAACAGCTTTGTTTTACCAATGCAACTCTCTTTATCTTAATCCATGGGTCTCTCCTGTGTTCTGCTAGAAAGGAGGTGAGCAAGCAGCTGTGTGGGGCTGAGCTGCCTGCAAGGGTTAAGCCACAAAATGTCTTCACTCTAACCCATGTAATGCTGCTCAAATTTCTGATAGAGGGCTGTTCATAGTTCTAAACAGCTCTCTAAAAACTGAAGATTACCAGAGCATCCAGCTGTTTTATTCTTCGTCACAAGATTCTTATTTAATTACTAACTTTA
Source organism: Rhagologus leucostigma (assembly GCA_013397725.1). NCBI lineage: Eukaryota > Metazoa > Chordata > Aves > Passeriformes > Rhagologus > Rhagologus leucostigma. Next base: position 455,231 of record VZTD01004958.1, on the reverse strand, counting down.
GTGAATTTGGTGAGCTAGGTAACTCAGGTCTCAAATGAAATTCAGAGAGGCTTAAATGAAATTCAGAGAGGTTTTTTTCGTATAAGCAAGGTGCCCAATTGGGTATAGAAGTCTGATGTCTCATCTTTTTAAAGAAGTGCATCTACATGTTTGCGTGATGAGGCACGCTGCATAAAATTTTAAACTTGCACTATCTTAGATACATTTTCTAACTTTAATCGTCTTCTTCTGTCTTGAGCTTGGTCTTTAAGACTTTATTGTCTTTGTCCTAAAGGAGTCTTAATTTTCTACAGAATTATTTAACTTAACAGATATTGTAAGCTAGCACTACATATATGAGAAGAAATGAAAAAGAGAAAAAAAGAAAAAAAAAAACAAACCAAGCCCCAACCCTCATAAAAATTCACATTAAAATTCACCAGCAGTAATTATAAGGTCTTCAGCAGGTATCATCAAAGTTGATGCCATTTAGCATACTACCAACAAGCAAGCTTGCCGCCATGGATGTAGCTGCAAGGATAACATACACTACAAGAATATCGTTACAGTTCATTTCATTACTTCCATTACTTCAGTGCAAACAGTGCATATCTAACTTAAAACAAAGTTCTCCTTTTTTTCCTAAGAAAAAAAAATTGGGTATCTTATGAAGAAACACATCTTTAAATTACTTTTGTTCTTTCTCTTGAACTATAATTACCAAAGGATTGCCATGAAAAGAGCCAAAGGCTATAATTAATATTATTCTCTTTTTCTTGGATGAAGCATTTAAATACAGTGCATTATTTCATTGATCTCCCTGCAGACAAAGTCATGCCAATCCTTTTTTAGAAACAAGTTTCCTACCCAATTTCCCCTCCTTATAACTTTGAACAGCATGTTCTTTTGCAGTTCCCAAATGTTCAGAAATACTTTCAGAATAACAATGAAATGGAAGACATGAAGATTGCAATCATGTTAACATTTTTCACTGGATTTTTCACAGATAATGATTAATAATTATTTTGTGATTCTTGCACTGATTTTAATGCATTAAAATTGACCTGCAGAGGGTTCCAGAGATTTTCTCGGCAACAGCTTCATTTCTCTGAGGCTGTTGGAGCCAGATTAAATAATCAACCTGCAACTGAATTATTCTTTTTTTTTTTTTCTTTTGCCCAGTGAAAATGAGGAAGAAAAAACTTCTTAAAGAATAACAAAGAATTTTCAGACCAATTTTACTTAACCATATGTCATTCCTCTTTGTTGTAGGCTCACGAGCTACAGGAGCTGTTCAGTTTGTTTTCTGAATTTAAAATATTAATATGGGTCAATTATCTGAATAAAATTGCTATTCAAGGCTTTTATTTTTTTTCTTAAACAGAAATATAAATTTAAGTAAGATTTGAGAGACATCTCTTAATACTGCACTGGTTTCTACAGTAGCAACCCTTTCTTTTTCTTGCAACATCCTACCAAAATAGAGTTTGTAAGTGAGAATTTCTGCCTACTTAATTAGAAATCCTTTAAAGAAATTAAAAATTTGTCTTCTTTGTCTACTTCAAAATACACCTGTCTTTCACTTTAGCTTATTCACTCATCTGCTATAGCTGTAAGAGCTTAATATATTGTATAGGGTTTTTTTGTGTGTGTGTATATACGTGCATCACAGATATATCTTAGCTCTTGCAAAACTCTGAAAACTGGAATAAAACTATTGCTAAGTATAAAAGGAATAGGAATGACATGCTGACATCAATAAATAAATCACTTATTTGTCTTCATCTAAATTTTGTAAAACCGGAAAAGAGATTAGTAGTTTAGAATTGTTCAATGCATAATCGTTTAATGGATGATCCACCTGGAAAGGGAGGATGTATGTCTTTATGTATGTAAATATATATACATGCACACATATGCGTACTTACATTTCAAAATAACTCTGTCATCTATTATTTAAACAGAAGGGCTTTAGGGGTTTTTTTTTGTATAAGTTTAAAACTTTATTTTCAGCTTGTATTTACAGAAGCATCAGGGCCCAAAGCTTGTTAATCCAGTAAATTTCAGTTATGAGTATACACAGTTTAAATGATCTAGTACAGTGCACTTCACAAAATCATTTGTCCTAAGAGTTATTTTAGACTGGATGAATTATTTGCAATTTCAGATTTTTTTTTCTCGCTACTATAGTCCACAGAATGTACAGAAACAAATTGGAAGAGCACTGCACTGGAAAAAAGATAGAGAGAAAGAAAGGAAGCGAGAAAGAGAAAAAAGGGGGAGAGAGAGAGAAGGAAAGAAAGGAGGAGAGAGAGAAAGAAAGAACCCACACCAGAACAAAAATGTGCTCTTATGGACTTGACCTCAAACTCAGATAGAAAAGCATGAATTAAAGAGCATTTTGTTAAAACAGCTACTACACTCATTCACATTGAAAATCTGACATCAGAAGTAAACCCCACTCTTCGGGTGTTTTTAATGGTAAAAGTTATATTTTCAGTATCTTCTACAGCTGAAAAAAGTATCATATATTTAAAATAGAGTTAATATACCCTGTCTACTTTAGGAAGCTGATATGTTCTATTGACATTACTTGCTATGTTCTTGAAATGTCTCTCCCACTATCTTCTGTTATTAAGTTCTACAAATGACAATGTTAAATAATCCTGTAAAACCTTAACAAGGCTTTGTATAAACACATGGTCATATTAGAATTAGTAGTGCATGACTGTCATGACATTATATTCTTCTATTTTTTCATTCAAGAAATAAAGACTTTACAGTATAATTTTTCCTTCGATGCTTTATTAACATACTTGTTAAATAAACAGATGAAAAATAAAATTGTCTTAAAAACCCAAGACAAGGCCAATATTTTCAGGAAAGAAGCCATGTGATAGAACAAATTCCAGTCTCTGTGTGATTAGTTTACTATAAATATTTTCTTAAACAATCAAAATAGACAACATGATTAAAATTCAATATCTTCTTCAGTTTGCTGTTACACATTTCTAGATTAATATTCTTAGAGTGTTAGTTGAAATTCCTCATTGATATGCCTAGGCACTCTGACCTTGGGATGTTAATCTGAACACAAACATTTATCTCTGCCTTGTCACTGTTTTAGCTTGTGTCTTATGATCAAATCCCTTAGATGGGTGGATATCCATCACTTTGCTGCCATTGGCCTGTGTTGATTTATAGATGACATCACAAAGCAATAGTTGTTTTGAACAGTTCAGTGCTTCATAAAATAAAGCAAGAAATTTCATAGTACTCCTGTGCTCCGGTAGTAACTACAAGTATTCAATATTTTCCAGTATGATTTATCATACTGTGGAATAATACATTGACTTCTCCCCTCTTTTTCAATTGCTTTAGGCTTGTATTAGCCAGTAAGATGCCATGTGGTGGCTATATACCTAAAAGAGAAAAGAATCTAAGTAAAATTCCTTGACAACCTTGCAAGTAAATTTTATTCATGCTGTTATGCTTTGGGAGCTGTGAATTTTCAGCACTGTTTTGTAACATTCTACCCAGCAGAGAAGAGAGCACAAGCCTTTGCAGTTTTCACAAAAAACAGTAACAAATATCATAATGGAATAGATGTAAAAATATATTTGAATATGAAGGACAGGAAATTTATTTCTATATATATTTGATTAATTAGAGAGGATCAAAGGAAAATCATATTAATTAATAACGTGTTGAAAAAAGTTATCTCTCTTTATCTTCCTCTAAGGAGAAAAAAAAGTGAGACATTTTTGAGAAACAACAATTATTAAAGCAGTATTTTCCTTCAGATAAATATAGTGAACAGATTTACATTTTCATTTTTGTTTATGTGATTGACTCACCAGATATTATAATTCCTTTTTATATTTCATTTCAGTGTTTGAAAGCCTAATCTGTGAAGTGATTGGTCTAACACATTATATAATTGAGGTGCTGTTGCAATAAGGAAAATAATAACTGGTATGGATTATGTGGATATGTGTGTGGGAGGTTTTGGGTTTTTTTTTATTGAGATTTCTAGTGTAGAGGGTTTTTTCTTGTGGTAGTAATACTGGGGTTATTTTTCCCCCTGAGGATTAAAAAAAAAAAAGCTAGAATCTGTACATTTTTGCTAGAATGAAGATTTGAGAAGAAATTTCTGTTTAATTCTATACAACGTAAATGCTACTGCCTGCATAAGATACCAAGAGAGCAGGATAATGAAGACTAGAATTGACTTCAGGATATCTCTATTCCAGCATTCTGGACATAAGAGTCACCTGTGGTGTCAGACCAGACTGCTTAGGACTGCATCTAGTATGGTCTTGAAAATCTCCCAGGATAAAGACTGCATAAGCTATCTAGACAATCTCTTTATTTACATTTAATTCTACATACTTTGATTGGTCACAGTTGTTGAATGTGCAATAAGAAATTTGAGAAGAAAGAAGCTGATTTTTTTTACATTGATATTTTTTCCTCTAAAGTTTACAGGTATATTTTAATCTTATTTTCATTACAACAATTGGGACACTGACATATAAAGATTCAGTAGAGAGTTTCTGAGAGATTCTAACACTCATTTAAACGTCATTTCAAAGAAATAAGGGGAGAAATGCAGATTAAGTTCCTTATTTTGTGGCTTGTTTACTTTTCTGTAGAGTGAAACTGACATAGGCAAATGTCTGACTTGCATTCTCTTCCAGGCTTTCCAAAAGCCTAGTACTTGTAAGGTTTATCAATTTTTAATATTCTCCCCAAAAAGATAATAATAATTTTTAAAGAAAGTTATTAATTTTAATTTAAAATTTAAAAATACTGTTTTGAAGAACAACAAAATAAAAAATAAAAAGTAGGGCAAATTCTTATTCTTGGTATTTAATAGTAACTTCACAATTTTTTTTCTTATTCATATTCTTATACATATTTCTATTCATTTAGACAGCTATTATTTTATCCTAATACTTGCAATACTTCTGTTTTCACAATTTTATGCAGAGGAGTATTTCCCCCCAGTACTTAACCAGCATATAGTACGAAAAATATCAGGGTAAGCAATCTGTTTTTTCTTTAAAAACTTTACTCATAGAATTGTAAAGATTGGAAGGGTTCTACAAGTCACCTGTCCCAACTTTCTGCTCAAAGTATGTCCATTGAGAACAGGTTACTCAGCACCTTGTCTGCTCGAGTTTTGAAAATCTACAAAATTTGAAAATCCATGGTGTCTCCAGGCATCTTATTCCAGTGTTTGACCTCCCTTATGGTCAACTTTTTTCTCATTATATTAAGCCAGAATTTCCATTGTTCCAAGCTGTGCCTGTTGCTTCTTGTCCTACCCCTGAACACTAATATGTAGCACCAGGTCACATCATCATGAGAGAAGAAAGGTCCTTCTTTACCCTCATAAACAAATCCACTTTTTTCAGCTTTTCCTCATGTCTCTTGTTTTTTCTACTACTGAGGAGCACAGAATCATAAACAGCTAATGTCCATACTTCTTTTGTCTAATTGAGCTAGTTGTTTCATTGCAGAAGGAAAACTGGTTGGTCAAACATGATTTGTCCTTGGGTAATCCACTCTGGCCAATCATACTCTTGTTTTTTTCAAGTTAGATCTGACATTAAACTGGTCTCCCTCCATTTAGTTGTCCAGATCCTCTTACTTTCCAGGCTTAGAGACGAGTATGATATTAGGTCCTTCCAGTGCTCAGGATTTTGTTTCCTGTGGCTTTTCAAAGACCACAAAAAACAGCCTTCGGTGGCGATTGAAATTCAGACTGAGTCTGAGTCTGGATCTGGTTCTTAGATCTCTGATTTGGATCTCCGATCTGGATCATTTATTCAAAGGAACAAGCTGTTTTTATATACTTCTTTAAGGTACAGTATTTCCTTACATGGTAATGTTCACTACACAACCAATCCCATGTTGCCACATCAGCAATGCATCTTTTTAATGTCCTTCTGTGGGGTGATCACGCACTGTTCACCCGTCTGTCAGCTTCCGCAGGCTCCTCTCTGTAGGGGCCTGCCCCATGACACCTCCTCCCCCCGCGGTCTGCGCCGCCATGTGCTCCTTTGTGCTGCTATGTACTTACCTTTCCCCATAAGCCTTGTAATGTCCGAATGCATTGGTCACATCTACCAGCACCCTTGGGAATATGCCTCCTGTCTTCCTGGTCCTTAATTTGTCCTGCTGCTTCAAACATTCCCTAGCTGTATTATTCTCGATTCTAGGTGATCCTTTAATTATTTATATTTAAAAGGAATTATCTTTGGAAACTGGAACTGGCCAGTGAAAATTGAGGGAGGGAGTAACCTGTCAAAACAAGTAAACACCAGTAAGTATCTTTGGGTTTTTTTTCTATATCCTTTTTGTCACTATGTACACTGCTTTACTGAGGAGTGGGCCCAAATTTTTCTTAATGTTTTTGTTTGTTTGTTTGTTTTCCTTTTTCTTTCAACTGATAAACTTACAGAAGCCCTTTTTATTGATTTGTGTACCCAGTGTTAGCTTCAAGTCCGATTGAGATTTGACTTCCCAGATCCCTACCTGTAATGTTTTTGTTGTCTCTATAGTCTTCCTGGGAAATTAACTCTTGTCTCCATTTCTTGTATACTTCCTTTTTCTGTGGACTTACCTGTTTCTCTGTGCCAGTCTTCTGCTGCTCAGATTAGACTGAACATTGGAAAGGACTGTTCTTGTTCTTTAGATAAATTGTTGTTAAAGATCAACTTACTCTGCTTGGACCCTTTGCACTTTAGGAAAGTGTTCCAAAGGATTCTGTCAAAGTGATTCTTAAAGACGGCCAGATTTCTTTCCCTTGAGTTCCAGTATTTGGGATTCTGCTATTTGGTAACTTCTCTAAAGATTTTAAAATCTGTCATATCACACTTGCTTCACATCCTTAGTGAGTTTTTCCTTGTTCGTAATTGTTGTGTCAAGCAGAACATCTCCTCTGTCTGTTCATTCATGTCATTGAGAAATGTCAAGACAGCCCTGTCTCCTCGTTTCCCAACCTGTCTTCCTAGGAAGCCTGTAACCATTTATTACAGCACCTAGTTAGGCAACTTATCCCACCACACATCTACAGTGCCAGTGAGATTATGGCTCTCCAACTGTATATGAACTTCTAATTCCTCTTTTTTTTCTTTTGTTATGTGAATTCATGTACAGGAAAAATGTATGGATCCAATCTCTACCTTACAGAAGGAAATACTCTCAGTTATGAAATGCTTTATACACTTTTCCCCACAAAAATAAACTCTTCAAAACATTATGCTTCCCCATGGTCAGACATCAGCTACTGCATTAAAAATTACTTTCAGCTGAATGTAACAGATATTTTATACCTACACATAAACATTTATTTTTGCCCATTCCCCTGCCTTTATATATTTGGTTCAGAAAATTATTAGACATTACAACTTCAGCTCTGTAGGGCTGGAACCCCGAGATGTACATTTATGTTAAATATGACAAATGTAGGTTATTCTCAGGAGAAAGACAACTATGCTGAGGTAATAATATTTTTTTAGGTATTATTTTTAATGAAAATAATATTACATTTTGTGGAAACACTACCTGTGACATTTATTTTTCATTTGAATATGTGGTGGAAATAGAGAATATAAATACATAGTATAGTGACTGGTGCATCACTAAAGAATTCTCCTTATTTTTGTAATATTTTATTTGCAACTCTGATAGTTGCAAAAATTTGATTTCTCATTAACATTTTTCTTTTAGTAGATCTTAGTACTGTTTTATTAAGCGTTTTTACTAAGGTTACTGAAGGTTTGTGGGTTTTTTTCCTCAGAAAACATCAATATTTGAAATTCTATAGTTGGTTGACAGCAAAAATATAAAAAAGATAAAAATAATTCTGAACTTTTCAAGACTTTCAGCTGAGTTATAAGAACACTAAATTGTTCTTGGTCATTGAGGCATGTGATAAGTAAAACTGATGACCTTGATTTATAGGTTCTTGAAATAGCCCTTTTCACCTGAATATCCATCCATCTTAAGGACAAGAAGTTTCTCCATGATAAAACATATCATATGCTCCAAGGTGATGCCAAATGTCTAGGGAGACAGTTGTAAACTCTGTCAGTGAGGTACGGCTATGGCAAATCAGGGTGTTCCTATGCTTTCACTGCGTGCCATTTTTTGTTATACCATAAGCTACTTATGCTGTCTTCAATACTTTCATCAAAATCTGTAAAAAGCTTGTATGTTATCTTTGTTAATCATTTGTGCATTTCCTAGATAACAGGTTTGCATCAAGGTTAACAAGTTCCCTTCTACTCTTTCCTTTCTCTTTTATCACTCTGCTTTTCTTCATTCAGTGAAACTGGATAAAGTAAATACTTTCTTCCTTTGATGAAAGGACAATCAACTTAGACAGAATGATTACTGAAAAGAAGTTGTAGCCAACATTGGGGTGGGCCTCAACTATGCTGTTCGCTGTACTAAGTGAAACTGAACAGAATAGTTTTCTTTAATACATACAGATTAGTGAAATACAAGGAAAGTGGTTGATTAAGGATTTTACATTATTAACGTACCAGGAACTATGCAGAGAAAATTTTAGCCGTGTGTCTTACTGCATCTTCCTTGTTTCGGGATGATTACAGCCAGACTTATTCACAGATAAATGTAGAGCAGTGAAGACGTCAGGCCATTTCTAGAATCTTGCTGCCAGCAGGGGTGGAAAGAGTAAGGCAGATTTTGAGGCAGTCATGGTAAAACTGCATCTTGAACAAAAGCTGTACCAGCAACAAATTACTGTAATTTTGCTCTCTAGAGGGACTTCCATAGCTCTACATAGACTGAAATTCCCTCACTAAAGACTATAATTCACCTAGTCTAAAAGGAGTCAACTTTTATTGTCAAATCAGGTGCACTATTCCTAATGATGAACTCATTTTATGGACTGAGAAGTACAAATGGCTTCTTCACTATTTCTCAAAAGCTTCTTGCTTAGGCATAAAAGGAATAGACTCATAACTAACACCTGCTGATTATGCAAAAATCAGCTTCCTATCACTACTTAGACATATCTCTAATTTGTATATGGTCTTGCTCTACTAGAAAAATATTTCCTCCTACTTGTTTATATGTCAGTACTTATTTGAAAACTCAAACAGATGTGTAAACAGGTTTGTTAGCACTCACTCATACAGCTTTGCAGATGCATTCGTCACAACTGTGAGCAGATAAAACAGGAACATTACCCAAGCAAATAGAACATCACAAGACTTACACAGAATTCTCTTTTTTTTGTGCACCCAAAATAATTGGATATGTGTTTCACGCACAAAAAATATATAGGAGAAATTAGTGTGTAAAGTTGCAGAGAAAGCCCAGCTGAAGTAATTTAGAGACAGTAATTACCTCCAGATTATTGTTATTGTAGTTCTTACCACACACCACGAAGCAGAAAATAAGAACCTCTGACTCACAGAATACTTGAAAGATATTGTAAAGATTCCCCACTGTAAAACTTTGTGTGTCACCTCATTGAAAAAATTAGTAAACAGATAATAGCAATCATTTAAGCATGCTTTTGGAAGTAATGATAGTTTTAAAGGGCCATTTTTATACATAGATGCACATTTAGGTATACCTATAATTAGTGTTTTATCTATATTCCAGTTAAAGTTCTTTATAGGTTAACCATGCCTGTGTACTTGTGGATGAAGAAACATACCTAAGGAGCTGAATCACTTTAGTACCTTGTACATTCCATATTTTGATAGCAATCCGCAGTCAGAGTACAAGTTGAGTGTAGTGAGAAAGAATGGGAGTTAAATACACTAAGCAAATCAAGAAAATCAGCCTTAATTAAATTTGTTCAGGTTTGCAGAAAAAAAACCCCAAATCAGGTCACTGTAAAAGTTTTAGAATATTTTATTGCACTCCCTCATTTCCTCCCATCAGCAGTAATTTCCCTCCATTCTAGCTGACCTTTCCTTCTCCTATTCCTGCCAGCATTCCTTAGGAGAATTTTACCCTAAAATACCACATTCCTCACAAACAGTGAAGAAGAAATAATTTACAATAAGCCTCTCCTACTATACTAGTTTTAGGTTTTATATTTTTATTTTAAAACAAGGAAATATTTGTATATTTGTATTCACAGAGCTGCAAAGGTTTTATTTCCTATGGTATACAGAGAAAGCTAATGCAAAACAAGAGTATATGCACTGGGGCAGCAGCTGCTGTTTACTACTTACCATGAAGTCCTTCTGTTTCTCAATTCTTCCACCCTGTTAAAATTAATTGCTTTACTAATTTTTTTTGGTAAAGGAAGGATGCTATTCATGATATCTCATCTAAGCCACAAATTTAAGTAAATTAGCCATCTAATTATCTTAATCACTGGATATCAGATACTTAGAAAAACAAGTTCTGTGCGATTTATATAAACATAAAAATAAACTACAATTATTTCACATTAATTCTCAAATCAAGATCACTCTTTCCATATGTAGAAATTCAGAAACTTGACAACAAGTACAACACACTGTTTCTGTACCATTTCACATAGAAAGCTTCAGTATTTGTTTTCATTGGATGAAAAGTTAAAACTATCACCTTTTCGAGACTGTATTTTTCTAAAGGATCTAACAATAATGTATCTTCAAAAATAATCAGTCCTGTACAGCATTAGCCTTCTTCACTTGGAACAGCTCTGAGTCTCATAGTAATTGTTTTCTTGTCACCATTTCCTATTTTCAAATTTGGATTCCTAAATGGATAACTTTTCCCATAATATGTCATGGCCACCTGACTTGAAAGATGCACATGAAAAATTTATGATAGAAGATGTATCCTGACCAGTGAGACTATTTAGGAGAATAGGTACAACAAATACGCAAATGTATGTCTTTCAGATGACGTAGCATTGGTATTCATATTAAACTGACACATAATCAAAAATATGGATTTATCATGACCAGACAATGTCTTATTTGAAAACAATTCCAGATTAATACAGCATGAAAACCAATATATTTTTAACAAACTCTCAGTTTACCTCAGAACAAAACTTTTATTATTTAGAGATGAGTTTTCTGTACAGAAGAAGAAAATAAATTTCCATCAGATACTTCTTAATCAGTTCTGTTAATGAGCAAATGTATTAAGCTTCCTTCACAAGGTTTTGGCAAGGGGTGTCTACATGAGTGTCTTCTGTGAGAAGATTCTAGAAGACTGTCCTAAGTGTGACAGAACCAGTTCCAGCCAGCTCTAAGACAGACACACTGTTGGCCAAAAGAGCCCATCAGAGACAGTGGAATCTGTAAAATCCCAGAAGATAAGGGGCTAATTGTGTGTGTTAAACATCGACAGCTGGATGGCTGTGGAGCCAACCAAGGATTGCTGGTAATAGCATGCCCTAAGAAAGAACAAGATGTGGCTAGCATTGGGAGTCAGGGGACAGAGGGCAGCATTTTTCCTGGACAAATGTCCTTGTTCTAGTTTGTGGAGGTAAGAGGTAAGCACAACACACTACTGTGTAAGTTTTTCCTTCCTTCCTTCCTCTCTCTTCTTGTTTAATTAATGTCTTTCTTTCTCTCCTCCATTTGCTCTAATTCCTTTATCCAAAACCCACTACCATGTGCTTATACAGTAGGTCAGGGACTAACAACAAATTCCATGTCAAGTGTGTAATTTACCAATAAAACTTTGTGAGTTTTTTGCAGGCCCTCTGAATTTTGTTGTTCCTTTTGATCATGCGCATCTACAAATTTCAAATGTTCCCTTCCCCTAAGGGTGGGATGTCACAGTAGTGTCTCTAGAATAAAAGATTTAAGAAAGGGGTAAAAACTGCTGCACAACAGCAGACAGGAGAGAAAAAAGTCAGAACATGTGAGAGAAACCATTCAACAAAACAGAAAGTTCAATGAAGGAGGAGAGAGAGGAGATGCCAGAACAGAGATTTCCCTGGAGCCTGTGGTGAGGCAGGTTGACCCCTGCAGCCCATGAACGATCCTATACCAGAACAGGTGGATGTACTTAAAGGAGGTCGGGAGGAGACACAGCTGGAACAGCTGACTCCGACTGACCAAAGGGATATTCCAGACCATATGAGATCATGCTCAATATATAAAGTGGGGTAAGAAGGAAGAAGAGGGAGGACATTTGGAGTGATGGTGTTTGTCTTCCTGAGTCATCATTATGTGTGATGGAGTCCTGCATTCCTGGAGATGGCTGAACATGTCTTCCCACCCACAGGAAGCGGTGAATTAATTCCTTGGTTTGATTTGAGTGCTTGACTTTTGCTTTCCCTATTAAATTTTCTTTATCTCATTCCACAAGTTTTCTAGCTTTTTCTCTTCCAGTTCTCTCCAGATCCCACTAGTGGGGAAGTGAGCTAGTGGCTGTGTGGTTCTTGGTTGCTGGTTGGGGTTAAACCATGACAGATGTCTAGACATCAGACTAAGTTATTACCCTTAGTGTCTTTATTTCAAAACCAGCACCTATGTGTAGCGTTTTTTGCCTTTGTTTTTCAAAATGAAAGGTCATGTATTTATCTTAATAGTAGATTTAGCTTTGAGTTATCAAATTGATCATGTTCAGTTTAAGATGTTTCTCTATACTTGGTTGTTTTCCTCTACTGTGATTTTTAAGTTATCCTTGGGAATAGAGATAGAAATACAGCAGCTCTTTTCTGACATAATGAAAACACTACTGAGGTTTCATCCTAACTTTCCTAATTTATTCAAAGTCTAGTCTAGATCCGTATATCTAACTCACTGCAGCTGTAAAATCTTGACAATGAAGCTGCAGTTAGTTCAAGAAAAAACTTATTAAACATTTTTAAGGGTTTTTTTTTCATATTCTAAAAGTGGAAATTTAAATATTTATTTTAATTCTTACTGTGTAAAAAGTAAGGAATCCTTGTTTTATCAGTACTGTAAGAATCAGTCATAGTCACACAAGTCAGTGCCAAGATGGTGTTGACTTTAAGGAAATAATACCGGGTCCCAGCCCAACAAGTGATCATTTGAATAACTCCTTGGCAGGTCAAGGGAAACAAAACAAAGATGCAAAATTATGTAGTGATTTAAATGAATTATATACCATTGTCAGTTTAGCAGTTATCTTATTTACCATATTAAGATGATGTAAAATGTAGCATACAGAATTGCTGAGATAGTTTCTACTCAATGTGTGCTATGTTAATAGCTTTAGGTTTTATATATGTATGTAAAAATACTTAAAATATATAAGAGCTAAAATTCTAGTAATTTCAAAACATGAATTTGAGGAATTTTCAGAAGATCTACCATTGCAATTGCTTCCCCTCCACACCTTTTTCCATAAGAAGACAAAATAACCAAGCAATCTCCTCTATTGAATATACCCAGTCATACCTTTATTGAATTAATTAGATGTTTATGAACAGCAGTTCTTTAGGGATGAGTATGTTAATTTTGGGATGACAGTTATTTACTTTTGTTCTGTGTTTATGTACTTGGTGGGTGATAACTAATATTCCATTCTGCATTATCTCGTCAGTTCAGCTTGCTGGAGAGCATTTTGATAAGGTAAACCAACAATGAAACAGAGCTTAAATTAAGATTTCTAGCATAATGAAACTCAATAGTCACAGCTCCTATTCCACAGTTGAGATCCTGCACTCATTTTAATGCAATTAAAGTGAGGGAGGGAAAATGCTGTAGAATACTGAATATTCACGCTGAATTGCTTTTAAAACTGAGAAAGCAAACCAACAGTGAAACTGAGATGACACTAAATGTTATCTCTATATTAAATATAAATGCTTTCAATGATCTTGCTCTTGCTACTGAAGATAATATTGAACTTTCAGACTACAGACGTTCTTTGCATGTTATTAAGAAAGAAAAATGTTAAAGATGGAGCGGCTATAATTCTCCTTTTATCTTGACTTCAAAAATGCACGTTCTTGTACGAGTGTGGCACCTGATGCAGACTGGCACTTGTTGACCTGTACAAAATATCCAACAATAGAGTATGCCGGAGTTATTAAACACTCTTTATACCTTATGTGTAAAATGTTCATATGATTTTCTTTTTTAATTCCTGTAAGGGATTTAAGAGATTCATTTATGTTTTGTGCTGGGACAAATGATACACGGTAATCTAGGCTACTCTCTTCAGGTCCACAACAAAACAGGCACAATATTCTGGGCTTAGTTCATGCACAGGCCTTTAGGGACAAAAATTGCACATATATATTTTTGAATGTGTAAACACATTCATGTTTGCCTGTGTATATACCCAAGAAGGTGGGTGGTACACAAATACATACTTTTCTCCTGAAATGCATGTGTTTGGAGGGCAGAGGCTTTGACAGTGAGTTTGCTCAGTCACCATTTCAGGCTGAACTAAACATCTAAGTATTTATCTGATGATCATATTTGTGCATTGGCCAGCTCCATACATAATCCATTGAAAAGTCTTAACTGACAGGAAAACTCAAATTCATAACAACTTGTGAGTGTTGAATTTAACCCAAAATATAACACAATGGGTAGAACTAAAGTATGTTTTGAGATTTAAAGGGTAGAAATGTTGACAGAAGTAAAGAAACAAGTATACAGACACAGTGATACACATAGCCAGTAGATGCATACCAAGCTGCTTTGTTACTATTTTAGCTTTACTACTGATTTATGTTCAGAGAATTACTGTGAGCTTATCATGGATATGATTTAGCTCTCTTATTTAATTTTTCCTTACCATCTTGAAGAACAGCAGGTCTTTTACCTTTAAAGATGCAAATAGGATGATTTACAAAGTCAGTACTTTTTTTTGTACATCTATAATTTTGCATATCTCCTGTTGTTTGGTTTACCACACTCATAAATTAGATATAAAGGACAGAAATTTGAACTTCCCGTCTTATGACTTGTTTTACTAACATAGAATTTAAGATTTCACACAGAAGCTACTGTGGGCAGCTTTTCTCACAATAATTTTGTTCTTTTGTAGAATAAATATTTGCAACAAAACATGAAGACTAGGTATCATAAATTGTATTAAACGTATAAAAAAATGTGTCTCAGTCCCTGAGCAACAGTCTGAGCTTAGTCTCTGTAGACTCCGATATTGCAATATATACTGCAATATATTTTCTTCAGACACAGAATTGACCAAACTATTCAGAAATTGAAACAGAAAAAAAGAAATTGGAAAGCTTAGGATCACTCATTAAATTACAGATACTGCAGATTGGTCTGTGTAAGCAATATGAGTGTCCTATGGGGGGAAAACTGAAAAAAGTTTTCTTCTTCTGCAACAAGCATCTTTTATTGTACACTTCATAAAACTCTTTAAACTTTTAACTTGAATTCTGTTTTCCAATGTGATGAGTAGAAGATTATAGTACTTCAGTGCAAATAAATTCATGTTTTATAGAACAATTTTGCTTCTACAAAAATACTAGGTCAGTCCCACATGCTATAGCTTAATTTTTGCTCCAGTTAAATAATTTAATTCATGTTATCCCAAACCTTGATGTATTTTTCGTCTGTTCTGCAGCCAAACTCACACCAATCTAATACACTTATTATTTGGAAGAGTTTGTCAATTGCAGATTTTTTGTTTCAAACAGCATCAATAGGAATCTTGCTTTCTAAATTAGAGTGTTTGGACAGTACTATGAAAGCATTCAATCATCAAATGTCATTCAGAATGATTAATCTCTTACCTTTGTTGCCAAGCATTTAGAAATTCTGTTATCCTCTAAGTGAGGTTCTGTCCTTTATGGAGTGTATGTAAACGGTGTGTATCCATTTACTCTTTATGGGGCATTGGAGAGGTTAAACAAACAAGCACACAAAATAATAAAAAGTAGAAAAACATTCTAAGACAGTCCAATTAAAGTATTGGAAGATTTGAGTCTCATCCTTCCTGCAGGAGAAGAGAAAAGCCATCCCCAAATGGTCTCACATACATGAGTTGCCAGTTTCTGGGTCGGAAATACACTTTATGCTCAATGGAAACCCTATTTTAGAAACTAAAATTTCTGTTCCACAAGGCAAGGACAGCTATATCATGAAAATCTGTAAGAAGAGTTGAGTCTGGTGTGAAATATCAGTGGATCAACAATGCAGAATTGGTGATTATAGAACAGTTCTCAACTGAGAATTATACAGTGTAAAGGAAGCTTTACAAATAAATCTAGCTGATTGATCAATGGACATTTTGAACAGTTTGCAAAAAAATTTTCAGTCACCTGAAGCACAGTAGACTTCTTGATCTGAATGACTGCTATTGTAAAATATTACTGAATAATATTTCTCTTTGGTGTGAAGGATGGTGAAAATGCATTATTACGCATTTACGCTACTACTGTCTTCACACTGGAGAACACAAGCTAAAGAGGATTACATCATGAAAACTCATCTAATTTGTACTATTGTCTGCAATGATGATTCCAAATGTATTTTGTTCATATTTCTTTGTGTTTCATAGAATCACAAAATCATAGAAACGTTTGTGTTGGAAGGGACCTTAAATATCGTCTTGTTCTACATTCCCTGCCACGGGCAGGGACATCTTCCACTAGACCAGGTTTCTCAAAGCCCCCTTCACATACTGGGAGACTGCTAAAATGTCTCCCTGGGGACTTTTTTTCACTAGGCCAAGCTACTCCAGCTCTCTCAACCTGTCTTCATCGTAGTTCTGCATAGCTCTGTTCTCATTTGTGGCCCTCCTCTGGACTTGCTCCAGCAAGTCCATGTCCTTTTTATACTGAGGGCCTCGGACTCGGATGCAGTATCCCAGGTGGGGTCTTTGAAGGCAGAGTACAGGGGGAGAATCACCTCCCTCCACCTGCTGGTCACTCCTCTTTTGATGTAGCCCCAGATGTGGTTGGCTTTCTAGGCTGCAAATGCACATTGCCTGCTCATGTTGAGCTTTTTGTGCACCAGCACAACCAAGTCTTTCACCTCAAGGCTGCCCTTAATCAATTCTCTGCCCACACAGTATTTGTGCTTGGGATTGCCCTGACCCACATGCAGGACACATAAAAATTTTGTACACGAACACAAAGATGTATGAGCTAAATATTTTACATGTATATCATATAAATATATGTAATTGACATTTCTTCTCTACTGCCCAATAAAATGTATTTTGGCTGTATATTCTGCACACTTGTTAAGCATTCAAGATGTAGAACAAAGCAAAAACTTTGAAAAGGTACATAAATGTTTCATTTAATTTTTTACATGAAGGATTAGAACTCAATATAAGAAATATAATTCTAATTATTTACAAAGAGTCTTTGAAAAATTGATTGTAATTCTTTTTCTGCCATTGACATACCATTTTTATTTAAATAAGAAAGAAAAAAAATGAGAACTACACTACTATTCAATATTTTGCAAAGGATTGGAGATAAAATGCCATTTACCATAAATATAGTAGAAGGTTGCTGCTATCTGGAAGAAATCTTTCTATATGACACAGGAATTTGTTTTCAAGCATAAGTATAGATAAACTGTCTTCCTTAGAATATTTTTTTTATGTTTCCCTGCAATATTATTGAACTGAAACAAGTCAACTAATTAGCTGGTTTATTCACTTACGAGGCAGCTAACTAGGAACCATTTTTTAAAAATTGCATTTATGTTTGTGCTGCAGCTCCAGTCTCAAATTAACAAATCTTTCTCTAGATCCACAAAGCTTTCAAAAGTAACTGATGAATTACCAAAGAGAATAGTACAACCTTAGACTCTCCAAGCAGCTATCTGCAGTATGAACCTTCATAGAAGAAATGGAATTAATGGCTGGGATTGAGAAGCAGCCTTTATCATTATTCATGTCGGAAATTTAAATAGCAAGTCCTTGACACTTTTCTTCAGATCACAGTACTGCCTCAAAATCTAGCCAAAGATAAGGAGGGACATCTGCAGAGTTGCACAAAACTATGATTATGGTGAAGCAGCTGAAAACCTGGCAGCACTGTGGAAGCTTTGGAAGCTTACTGTGCTTGTTGCAGAATGTGGCAGAATTTCATGTCTGTCCAGGACAAGATGGAACTGAACGTGTATCAGAGTTGTTCTGTTTTTCCTCTAAACAAGTATATGTTTTTTAATAGGAGAACAGATTTCTTGCCTTTTCAGAAGTTCAATTAATTTCATTATTTTAGTTCTTAAGTAATTCAGTAAAACATCAGGAAAAAAGATATCACACAGCCACCCCCCCCCCAAAAAAGAAAGAAACAAACAAAAAAAACCACAAAAGAAATCCACAGTTTCAGACCACAAGATTTCAGGAACATAATCAAAGTAAAAAATTTATATGATATGACTTTATTTTTTGCCTAATTACAAACCAGGAAGGTGCGTTTAGGTCAGAATCTCAACACAAAATCACTTCCTTCTTCAGAGTGTATAAATATTTATTGAAAATGAATTAGTGCCCATTTGCAAGATCACCAGCGTATATTGTCAGTTGTTCATATGTGGAAATGGCTGAATATTATTGATAAAGTATATGATTCCCTTTGATAATATTTTCAATACTAGTTTTGCCTTGGTACCCATCTGCTTTGGAATGTATCTATGTCACCTTCTCTTAAGAGATTTCAAAATCAGAATTTTTAATTGTGTTCTATACAATAATTCAAATATTGATCATTATTGAAATTGAACAAATTCAAATGAATGAGTTTTTGACTGAAACTATGTCTTTTTTAATGGTAAACTCCTTTAGTACACAATGGCAATGTTCTAAACTGGAAGAGTTCTAAATGGACTGTTTATATTTTCACTTCATGCTTAATTTATTTCCATGAGTGGAACACGTGTGTTTTTATGAAAGAAAATATTTTTACAACATAAAATTAATTACCCATGGGCCTTTGGCAATGTCATGAGGTTCAAAAAAGCCTCAAGTTGCTGCACCTGGCTCAGTACAACTCCCAGTATCAATACAGGCTGGGGGGAAAAGGGATTCAGAACAGCCCTGCCAAGAAGGACTTGGCAGTACTGGTGGACAAAAGGCATGAATTGACCAGAAATATGCACCCACAGACCAGAGAGCCATCCGTGTTCTAGGCTGTGTCAAAAGCAGTGTGGCCAGCAGGTCAAGGAAGGAGATTCTGCTCCTCTACTATGTTCTCATGAGATCTCACCTGGAGTGCTGCATCCAGCTCTGGGGTCCCCAGAACAAGAAGGATGTCAGCTGTTGGAGTGTATCCAGAAGAGGGTCACAAAGATGACTGGAAGGATGGAGCACCTATTAAAAAGGGTAAGAGAGCTGGGCTTGCTCAGCCTAGATAAGAGAATATTCTGGGGAGACTTTATTGTGACCTTTCAGTACTTAAAGGATGTCTACAAGAAAGGTGGGGAAACAGTCCTCTTGTGACAGGAAAAGGGATGTGGTATTAAACTGACGGAGGGTGGGTTCAGAGAAGACATAAGAAAGAGGTTTTTTACCATGATGGTGGTGAAAACAAAGGAACCTGTTGCCCAGAGAGGTAGTAGGTGTCCCATCCCTGGAAATATTCAAGGTCAGATTGGACGGGGCTCTGAGCAGCCTCATCTAGTTGAAGACGTCCCTGCTTTTTGCAGGTGGGGTTGGAATAGGTGACCTTTAAAGGTCCTTTCCAGGCCAAACTATTCTATGGTTCTATGATTCTATGAGAAAAATATAAAAAATTCTCATATATGTGAAGACTTCAGGAGCATTAATAAAAAGTAAACTCTCATTTCCTAAATAGTAGAAATGTTGAGTATTTTCAACTAGAACAAAAGTTTCAAAAAATTCTTGAGAAGACAAGAGAAGAAGAGGAAACTAAGAAATTGAATAGTTTTATTTTTTCATCAAAAACTTTTAATCTTATTCTCCGAAAGCAATTCCTAAAGGAATCTCCTGCAGACTTCAGTAAAAATCACACTGAACAGGCAATCAGTGAGAGCTGAATATCAAAGACAAGACAACAAATAATCAGTTCTAGTGTTTTTATTTAAAATCTTACTTTGTTTTATCCTAAGTTTCTTTTTAAATTAGGCTGAACAGTTCTAGGGAGCAATTTGTAACAGCAGTTTAAGATATGAGCCTTAGTGTGAGGTTCTTTTAATGAATCTCCCTTTTTACTTGCTACATAAGTCTCTTGAACTAAACATTTGAACATTAAATCACTAAAAGATGAGGCTGATTCCCTTATTTGGTAGTTCTTGATTTCTTTACTGACTTGTAACAATAAAAACAGGTAAAACAGATAAATATTTAGACATAGTTCCTTACCATTTTCTGCATAGTTTCATGGTGATAATGAAGATTTTTATTTATTTATTCTGTGAAAGCTGAATAAAGGCTTTCTCAGCTGATTATTAAGAGAAACAATAAATACCATTCCACTATTGTGGTTCTCAAATGTGCCTTTGAAGATGCTGCATCCAAAGAAAACCTGCAAAAGACAAAGAAACACCACGGTGAAATGGACTTCAGTTTACTCTCTGAAAAAAAGATGCACACAATACTTTACTTGTGACCAGTGTTGATTTTCTCTGATGCGTGACATCTTCTATCAAATATTTTTATGAAAAAAATACATATAATCATGCCTTATGACTAGTTGGAAAACATGGAAAACATATCCGATAATCTCTCATTAACAGAAAACATATTTCTTTCATCAATCACGTAAGTCAGGATGTAGATCTGTTTGGTACCCTTTGGTACCTCTTTGTTCAATTTGGGTTTACATAAACTCTGAGAGAAAACAGATAGATGCCTTTTAAATTAGGTCTTCTTTATTCCCCTGATATAGTGAGGCTTAATACAGGGAAGTTCTGTAAATATAAATTATTGAGCTAGGGGTGAAGAGTAAATAAACCTCATTTTCATGTCTTTGTATTTTTACATACTGAATAGTAACATTGTTTTTGAGAATATAGGAATAACAATGGATTTCATGGTGAAGGAGCATTTAAAAGAAATACCTAAATCATGAGGAAGTAGAAGTTCACTCTGATGGACAAAGTGTAATATTAAAAAAAAGGAAGATAAAAAGTAAAGATAAAAATAAATAAATAAAGATAAAAATAAATAAAGATAAAAAATAACAAAAATTGCATACTTTTTAAAAGAATATAAAGGAAGTTGTTACACAGATAATGCAGACAAAACTACATTTCAAATCCAATGGTATAAATGGGATAGAAAACATGCATTGCAGATGTAATTTCTAGCTTCTGTTGCTACAAATAATCTTCCGTATTCTTAAGACAAACTAAATACTGTTGTGTTTCTAGCTCCATCAACAAGTGTCTTAAGATTCAAACAGATGTTCCTGGGTTTTTTTGCTCATTGGTGCCAATACTCATTATAACTTTGCCCAGAGGAGTAAGGGAACTAATAGAGTATATCTGTAGCATTAACTTGCTACGAAATGGTCCATCTATGCCAGAGATTTGCTTCAGAGAACACAGACTTTTATTCAGATTTTTTCCCCGTGGTGCTCATCATAGATATCCCAAATACCTATGAGTCACCGAGGAGTATAGATGGGAAAAAATACGTAATGAACTGGTTTGCATTGTAGATAATTTCCCAAAGACACAAAGCAAATCTGAAAGAGTTTATATGCATACATTTTTAATTACAAATTTTTACAGCTTAAACATATTGGATTGCAAGCAAATCAAGGTTTACTTGCTCCCCTATGAGCCATCATCATCAAGGAGTAAAATCTTTTTTTTTTCCTCACACACATTAAAGGAATACAATAAAAAGTTTTTATTCCAATGATAAAAAGTATTTTTTTATGGCTCTACTTTGTTAAAAGTACTCACTCTAAAAAAAAAAGTAACTTGATTTTCAGCAGTAAATAGATGAAGAAGGATGCAACACATCAGTGATTAACTACAGAAATTCAGAGAAATATACAAGTTTAGGAAGAATGACCGTGAAAATGTACACAAGATCCACAGTAGAACTCATAAAAATGGAATATATGTATTTGCAACCTGTAGTATTTGGAGGATACAGATTTTCTTCTGAATATTCTTTTACCTAATATGAACTGTGATTTAGCTTTGACCTGTAAGAGCCTGCAGTTTTGGGGGGTTTTTTTAAGTATGATGGGGAAATTGTTTGTTTTTGCATATTTCACTAGCAAAAGATGAAGGCAGTTCAATGTTTTAAACAAAGTAATACACTTCCTCTTCACCTCCTTTAGAATCACTTTTTAAGTTCTGTTCATGGATTATACATTTCTGTCAGTTCTCAGATGAAATATCCCATATAACTCATGGACAGCAAATTCATTCTCTTACAGGTTTTGTACATCTCCTGTACATATGCTACTTAGAATGCTTGCACATAAACAATAAACCTAATGAATAAGTATTTGTATCTTATTTGCCAAAAATATGTAGGCTATCTTCAAGGCAGGTTTATTGCAGTGCATCTGCATCAGACTCCCCATATACTACGTGGAGTTGACCTTTGTGTGCCCAGGATTTCTGGATGTTTGGAAACTCTAAATATCCTCTGAGCAGATGGGTAAATGTTCAAAAATTCAAGGTTACAGGATACCACGAATTCAACTTATATGCAAATTCCTATTAGTCAGAGAAGGTTTTAGAGAAATCTGAATATACTCATGACATTTGATTTATGAAAATGCTTGATATCTAAAAACTTTTATTAGCACTAACTTTAAGAATTCTTATTTTTTAAAGAATAACTGCCCTGTGTACAAAAAGGTGAGATGGAACTTTGATTGATAATTATATATAGGGCCATGACCAGACACTATTTTGCAGAAAGCATCCTACTTCTCAATTCTTAGAAAACTCTTTGTCTTTCATGACACATCTCTGGAAATTTACATGTCACAGGCAAATCTCTAGCTCAGAGTTCTAATAAGATTGTATATGTGGCTAAAACTATGGGATATCTTCCTGAATATTTTAGAAAAGACTTTTCTTTTTTATTTTCCTGTCCGAGAGATCATTTCTAATTATAAGCAGCCCATGATTTCTTTTGGAGGAGACCTAGAATGAAAGACATCTGTTACAATTTTAATAATTTCTCAGAGAATAGAAGTATGTATGATTTTAATAATATTCTTGTAAAAAATTGGAATATATTAAGGATTCTGACCTTTTCCTCACAAATAGGAAAAGAGCCTCTGAAAAATTAAGGGATCTTCTCTTTTTGTGTTACTTTATTTTTACCAGAAGACTCAAATAGTGCAAGTTTGGCTAGATGTAAATGAATATCCAGGAAATTACCCAAATAATCAAAGTCCAGGCTTTAATACTTTAAGATATTCCAAACTGTTGTCTAACACTATGAAACTGATCTGGTACCTGACGCTACTGAGTTGTTACCTTCTAGTTCCCTTCTTTATTCCTAAGACTTAAAACCTTTTCACTTCAGTATTTATTTTTAAGATTGTTAGAGTCACTAATGATCTGCATCCATGCAATATCATCTCTTAATACTTTCTGTTCTTGTACCATTGTAACCTATGTACATTTTTCTCAGTTTTGCAATTTTCTCAGTAAATCTAAACCAAGGTCACACTGCAGTTTTGCATCTAACAATGCCTCAAGAGATCTCTCAGAGACAGCTAAGAGACACCTGGTGTTATGTCAGTAGACACAGAGAACTGGATTCCTCAAATACCATACATCAAAATGCTGCAATATGAAAAGATCATGTATCCAGACAGCTTGGGAGCCAGTGTGTCCTTCATGAGGAAATCATAAGAATTCTCATGAGGCACACGATTAACTTACACACTTTTAAGTTGTAACAATCAGGCACATACTTTAGCAGGTACTAAAAGCTTGGGTGTGACTTGTGTTTGGTTCTGAATGAAACTGCATTTTCTGAGTGTCAGAACACTATCCCAAGGTAAAAACCTCCAAGAAAAGAACCCCCCCAAAACCCTCATACTTTCTATGCACTGTTGATCCCAACTACTATGCACTATTGACAACAGCTACCATATTGGTGGAATTGTTGGTTTTGAACTAAGTTTGAACCAAGAAAAGTCTGTCATGGTCAATCTCCAGAGATGTAAACCTTGTTTCTCTCTAACCCTTCTCCCATTCTTCAAAGAAACTGAAATATTACTCTAGTACTAGCTAGTAACATGTAACTCTAAAGGAAATATAATACTAAAAGAAGCGGAAGGGCATGATTGTCATATTAAGCAGGTCCTACTAACATCGGTGGGAGCTATTTCTTTGAGTAAACTGGCTATTTTAATCTAAGCATTTTTATCACATGGTGTGTCATGTTGTTTCTTAGCCTATCCACCATCTGTGACTGAATTACTTGCAGGGAATATTTTGTCCTTGTGTGAGGAAGGTTAGAGCAGTATCCATAGTCTGAAAACTCCAAGGACAGCAGGAAACAAAGCATGTTTTTTTTTTTTAACAGGTGAAATCCATCAGCCAGTTACATCAGGGATTCTGAGTAAAAACTATTTTAAGCTCTAAGCATGTGAGTGGCAATTGTGGAGAAAGACTTGGAGTGCCTGCAACAAACTGGTACAAGGCACTTTAGAAAGCAGTGCTATTCTTTTCCTGCTCTTTCCTCTGAAGTCTAGCTTGGCTTTTACAAGTAGGGTCTGTGCTGAGAGTGAATAGTAATCATTCCACATCCAAGGCCATGAGTAAATTCTCAGGAGAGCTAAGGAACATATGTGAAAGCAATTGCTGTGACTCCTTTTGAAAGGTTACAGAACGCATTCCCCTAACACCCTGTCGTTCTCTGTTCTGCTGACTAACAGAGAAACAAGTGTGGGACTCAGTTACTCCCTTCCATGCCCACCCCTCATACTCTGCCTTATGCTTTCCACCCTTTCTGAGCACATCAAAGCCTTGGAGTTTGTGACGAGCACTTTGCTCGAGGCAATTGCTGCTAGCAGGCTCTCTCCTGTGCTCATGACTTGGTAGGACTGTATATTTAATATCTTTACTCTGTGCGAAAAATCCTCAAATTAAGGACATGTGTAAAAATATTTGTTATGTTGAGAAAAACATCAGTTTAACAACACAAAAAACATTTTTCTGGTTTGTCACTGTAAATATTGAACAAGGAGCAAGTTGTTTGTCTCCACCAACTTTATTAAAATAAAATTATAACACAAGATGTCATAATGTTT
This sequence comes from Rhagologus leucostigma, assembly GCA_013397725.1. Taxonomy (NCBI): domain Eukaryota; kingdom Metazoa; phylum Chordata; class Aves; order Passeriformes; genus Rhagologus; species Rhagologus leucostigma. The sequence goes on along the minus strand of VZTD01004958.1, from coordinate 430,126 downwards.
GTTATTCAAGGAAAAATTTCATTCCAATAAATTAATGACTGAGTTTTGTCTTGCTGTTTTGAGCCAGTAGGCTGTTAAACTCAGTGAAAAAACTCTTTCCACAAATCACTTGTATTAGTGCAATTAGACTCATAGAAAAACCTCAGGAACATCAAATATTTTTAGCAACTTGAATCTAGGAAAATGGTAATTGGCCAGCTTTTTCAGTTAGCTCTTCTTGAAAAAAAAAGAACTTTTTTAGTGGGTGTTAAAAAACAGTGCAAGATGCCTTTTTGACTAGAACTATAGTCTCCTAGAAGATTGCTGGAATTTAATTTTAAAAAGTAAAATGAAAAAGCAATTTTAGAGGACAAAAAATAGTCATAAAACTATTCAGTTTAGAGGTTCTGGAAATTTTTGAATTAAGTGAATTTTTCTTAAATCTTCAATTAAAAAGTCACTCTGTTTTTTCTAGTTTTCTCTCAGATCTACTTCATTTAAAGCAAAAGATTGCAATAACAGGGACAATATGGAGTAAAACAGGAGGTAAAATAGTTGACCAGTTACTAACTTTAAAGCTTCAATATTTTTATTCTGAAGCAGATTACGAAAATAAAGTTATGTGCAGCATTTTGGAATTAAAAAAAAAAAACGAAATTAAGAAGTAAAGTTCCTAATCATCCTAATTACAAGAAGGCAGGTATGTGAATTATATTAAAACAGAAAGAAAGTGTTATTCAAGGCACTTTGAGCAGTCTCAGATTTCAAAGCAGTATTCACTATTCAGGCATCTGGCCATCTCTCTGGTATCTGACCTTGGGCCACCAAAACCAGAGTTTTGAAAGTGACTCAGAGATGAAAATGTAATGCAAATAGATAGATAAGGCAAATATAGAAATAATTCTTGTGTCCTCACTAGCACTTTTAAACAAGACTTATTTAGAATCAGCTTACTGTTTTCTTATTTACACTTCTTAACCTTGTGTTCTTCTTTCATATTCATAAAACATATGATTTTAGGCACATCATTGTGATAATGATGTTCTTTTCACAAATGTCATGACATTTGTCCTCCAGGCTGATTTCTATTCACTTCCCTCATTAGCATTCCTGCTTGGAGGCTGTCCATGCTCTTCTCCATATTCCTGTGCCAATTCATGACACCTGGCCACAGTAACCTTTCAAATGGTTTAGGATGTGGAATTCCCTAGGTTTAGGATAATTTCAACATGCAGTTAAAGTTATGTATGTTTGGACAGATGCCCAGGTGTTTGTGAGGCTCCATTCTCATTTATAATTTAAAACTCTTGAACTACTTTTGCCAAATAAGATATTTATTCAGATTAATATTTATTCAGATTTGATTCTTCAAGAGACATAGACACAATTATGCAGAAGGAGACACAAAGGCAGAGATACAAGAGAGTTGTCAGGGCAGGAGGGACATTAGAGAAGAAGAAACATTGAAGAAAAAAAAATTAGGTACCCAGATCAGGGCAGGAGGAAAAGCAGCCACTCCAGAAGAGAGAGTGAGGAGGAGGCTAAGGAGGAAGTGTAACTGCAAAGAGACTGCAGCTGATGGAGGCACCTACATGACAGCAACAGAGCAGAACCTGCACTGAACTCTAACTGCTGCACTGCCCCTCACCAAAGAGACCGGGTATAACATGGGACACCAGGAAGTAGGGAGGAAAGGTGTTTTTCAGATATTTGTTTACTTGATTCTTATTTATTTTTCAGAATTGGAAACCAAAAATTTGTTAACGGGCAATTAATTAAATTGATTGTAGTTCCCTACTTGAAATACTTTTTTGTCTCAGGACAGGTCTTCAGCCCTTTTTAAATAAAATATGTAAAACTTTAGAAAATGATGTAATGTTTTCCTTTCTGTAGAATTTTTTTTTAAGAGTAATGGTTAGATCCTCTTTATTACCAATTATACAAATAATATAGTGATGAATTTGGAACAAACGATTAAAATGCATAAACGTAGGATCACTAGATCATTTTATTAGATCATTTATGTAATTGACATAAATGGATTCACTGGCCATATCCGTAATTAAACATGATTTTCATTTTTCAGCAAATTATATTTTTAATGTATAATACCTTCTCTGTCTTTATCTCATCTCATGGCTAGCATTTATTTCAACAAATTATAAACCTCTTCTTTCAATGTGTGAATTATTTTTGAGTATGTAAAAACAAATCAGTTAATGAATTAACAAGACTTTTAAAATTAGACACTCTCAAAGATATTAAATGTTCTGTTGATTGGAGCGTACTTTCATACCTTGTAATAACATAATAGACTCCCCAAACTTGTTGGTTAGTGCCACGGCACTATATTGTTTGGCTAGCTCGATGACGATGAGTGCCGGGCACCCACCCACGCGAGAGAGGGTGGCGGAGTCTGCTCGTGGGCGCGCGAGAGGGTTGGCGAAGTTCCAGCCTGGACTCACCTAACCCACTGATAGTCAAGGCATGCTGAGGAGATAAGAACGAGGCGGAGGGAGCTTCTGCGTGGGAGAGCAGGAGTGGGTTTAATTCAGCTTGGAAGTCCTGCGCAGAAGCCAGCAAGTGGCCATTACTCAGATACTTTATCCCTTCCCCAGTGGGAGGGGAAAATACAAAATAACCAATGAGGCAGGGACGCGGGGTTCAAATTCTCACGGGCAAGGGGTACAGAACCAATGGGGAGGAGAGGGGTAACAGGGCCCAACAGGGGACCGAGGGATACAGACCTTTCCAGAGGGAGAAACCAAATACAGGGGGGAAAAGGGGGCAGATGGTAGCAGCCAGTTATGGGGGGGTGATCTGTATACATCGCACAGCCCTCTGGGCACTCAGGGCTCCTGGGCTGCATGTGTATTAATCCAGTGCACCTGCTATGGTATTGCTGGCCGGGGAATCGGCCACAGCACACTGCAACAGGCTAGTGACTTCAAAAGAAAGCAGATTCTTTTTAATTTAACTTGTATTTATCATGTATTTACTCTAATCCCCTATTTATCCCATAAACACATGGTTTCAGATAACTTTTCTGATTTTGTTTTTTTCTTGATGTACTTGACCTGTTCATTCCTTTATCTGGTTACTTTTGGAATTTTTTTAAATACAGCCTTACCTTTGTATTTCTGGGTATGTAAACCTCCTGCTGTACCACTATTTTCATATCTACTGACTAATCCAGAGTTCTAAGCCTAAGAAGTCATTTTATATGCGTTTTCTGAGACAAAAATAAAAACTATCAATGGATTATAAAAGTAATACCTGCTCTGCATGACACTAATAAAGAAGAGCTGCTTCATGTGAATTAGACTTCTGATAAATATTTTCAGATAGGGGTCAAGGAATTTCTTGATTAAAGCAGAATGATGCCTGGGAAATGCCTTTTAAGGTCAGTGGAACTATAGTCTAGATAGTCAAGAGCATATTTCAACCCCAAATTTACTGTGACCTGTTGAAGAGTTCTCCCCGCAGTCAATTTCGTATTTAGTGTCTGGGGTTGATTTATATACAGACTGCTGTAGAGTTCTCTAACAAAATATGTTATATTTATGTTCTTAAGAGTGATTAGAGGTGAACATCTGTGCCTTACACAAATTATATCATTATGAAATTAACTTTCAAAAGTTCATAAAGAGATACAGTAGCTGCAACAGCTTGCTTATTCATAACAATATGGTGACCCAGATATCTAACAAGCTACCTTTCTTCTTCTTGGCATGTGTGTCAAACAATACATAAGAAAGTGCAAACAGAAATATGACAATCTATAAATTATAGACAAAATAAACCTATATTTTCAGTATTGTTATATAAGGTGAATGTAGTAGCTCATATATGAGATGCACTGCTAAGTTGTTAGGAAAACCGGACTATCTACATGGGTTTACATGCATAAAAGCCTGCATAATTTGAGAGTTTCACCATATGTATAACTGAAAAATTAGATATTTATCTATTTTATTTAATCAGAGGAATCAAGGCTATACAGGGGTATAGGCTAGCTGTCTTTTACCAAGGCTGACTATTGACTTTGTGAGACGGCAGGGTTTAACACTTTTTCATTGAACAGCTTTTGTAATTATTTGGACCTACAAAACATGTCTAGAACTCTACTTTTTTTAAAATAGTATTTTATATTATACAGTTCAGAGGGGAAGACTGCACAAAAAATTAAGCCAAACATTTTAGACTGACAAACTCTTGAATAGTGCTTCATAAAATTCCCAGCTTTAACTCTTGTTGTACTGAGACTCTTACAAAGTTAGAAGGATACATTCCAGAGTTTTTGACAAAGCTGCACTACTTCGATGGTTATTGAAGATCTTCCAAACCAATGTGTAACCTACGTAAAAAGAAGCTAGTTCATTGAAAACTCACAGGAAAACACCTCACTGTAAACGAATGAGAGTTCTCACATTTACCATATTAAGGTCAACTGTTTTGTCACACTCTGCTGCGTAGTAAGATTATTACTACCAAAGATAGAAGAGAAAATAATGTCAGCTGTGCAAGTTGTAAATATATTTGCTATGCTCTCAAAGAAGTGGCATAAAGTATATTCTAAACTGAGCTACATTGTGTGTGTGCTGGGGGGGTGTAGGAATATTTAGACAAGAAAAAGCAGAACCCGAGGAAGAAAGAGTTTTGCTTCTGTGAATATGAGGCCATCATTTTGCTCTAAGCAGACACAAAGCCTTTCTTGTTGTTGCAGATCAAGGAGCAAACACTGCAGCCTGCAAATGATTAAACAGAGCCATTTCTGTAAAAGCTCTTAAATAAAATATTGTCAAATAAATAGCACAAAAACCCCAAACACCTGCAATTTGCCTAGAAATTATTGTCACATTATTAGGGGGATAGGGTAGAGTTTTCTTTAGGCACAGCATGGTCCAACAGAAAATTTTGCTTTCTGTGCATGGCTCTAAAATTGTCTTCAAAGAAAAACTGAGATACAAGTAAAGAAATTTCTATGAGCTGTCACAAAATTCCACTCTGAAAACTGTATAAGCACTCAGAATAGAGATGCACAGTTTGGTCCCAAAGCTAAGAGACGATCAAATGAGTAGTGTGTAGGGCTAGGCTATATGTGCTGCAAAAAGCAGGCAAGACTGCCAATTTGATAAAGGCTCTTTTAGGAAGGACAAGACAGGAGGACAATGAAGGGGAGCTTCCTTCTGTGTGAGACAGCAACTGGAGTGGATGAAGTGGGTACGTGGAACTCTGCCTGGAGTACAATGCAAATAGTAACTTTGAAAAAGATGCTAAGGTATTTAATTTAGCAACGACATTTTCAGGTGTTAAGCAGATTTTTTTTCCTATTTTTTGCAGTTGTAATTGTTGTCTATTTTATTTTTCCCAAATAAATTAATAGTCAAATGATTAATATTGTCAACACTGTTTACCACCTTCATCAGTCACAATTATTCAACTCATATGAATAAGATACTTAGTACTGTTTTAAAATTATTGAGACGTATTCTTACCTCATATATTATCATAGAATTATTAGGTTCAGTGCTGAAGTCAACATTTTGCAAAGTTTGACCACAAACCTAAAAATTTTAATTGTAGAGCTCGTTGGCTTTTCTTCTGTCATCTCTGAAAACTGATCATTTTTGTTTCGTAGATGCTATGAAATCCTTTTGTAGTCCCATCAACTTTACTCTCTCTTTGAATGGACCTTGCTATCTTAGTCTTTCCTCAGTTTTCCAAACTTTTTATCATTCTAGCTCTGCCTTCTGAATTTTTTAAAATTTTACTGTCTTTTTAGCAGTAAAAATGTGATATCAAAAATTAAAAGAATTTGAGGAATCTATTTTTGCATGCATAAACATGCAAATATTGAATAACAATCATAAAATCCATGACTTGCACTTAAACCAGCATTAAATTTCAGTGAGTAACAACTGAAAAAGAAAGGAAAGTATCATTAGCTCCACTGAGTTCCACATAGCAAAAAAAATTAAAGAAATTTTAGATTTATTTTTTCTTTAGATAAAGAAATTGATATAAAAGTACCTGTTGTATTCTTGTTTCTATTTGTAATGACTTTAGAGTGAGAACAGTTTTAACATATGTCTATGTTTAAAAACATCAGTCTCATGCTTTGTATTGTGGATCATTTCTTTGTAGTTAAACTTTTTTAGTACTTCTGACATGTGATGACCACCTGTCCTGTTATCTTTGCTTGAATGAATGGAAAATTATATAACATCAAAATATATATTTATATGCAAAGTTTTGACGTTCTAGCAGGAGTATTTCAACATACATGTATTTCTAGTAATTATGATATTTACCCATATAAAATTTCAGCTGAAGATAAACAATTCACATAGGCATCTGCATATTGGGTAAATGGCAACCTCTTTGCATAAAAGTTTTGTTTTTAATAAGATATCCAATTCAGCTGGTTTTTTGACTCTTACTGCTGACATGATTGAGCATCAAATGGCTCAGCATCCCATGTCATGATCCTGTGTGTGCAAAATAGCTAGTCTAGAAAGAGACTGTGGTTGTAGTTTCCTGGTCAATGCAGAATTAAAAAGTTCTGTTTATAACTTGATAACCAAATAAATGCAGAAATATTTGAAATAGCAATATATGAAAGGTTAATGCTAATAGGGAAAAAAACTAGCCCAGAAGGAATTACTAGTGACTGAAACACCATTCTGTAGCACAGTGAGGAATTATCTGCACACATATTGATAACATAATCTTCTGTCTGTCCCTGTTTTGCTTGACAGGACACATCACATATGTAAAGAAATTATATTTTTTTTTTCTGTTTCAAATATTTGTATCTGTGGGTAGTACCTACAATATCTGTCAAGATGATCTACTATCTGTCTTCATTAAGATAGCATCAATTGGTAATCAAAGTTTTATCTTCGTGAAGATTTCTGACCTCATTCTTCAAGAGAACTTTTGATTAGTTACCAAGTTTCCTTGGATTTACCACATGGGAATTATGTCAGAATTTATATCATAATCTAACTATAATTTTTATGAAATTGATTTGTATATTTGTGCTTATGGTGGAAATAACAAATATGAATAAAATATTTAGTATCTTCCACAACAAATAATCAGCAATTCTTTTACATAGGCATACCAAGTATCTAAATATTTGAAGAAGTCTTGTATTGATCACAAAAAAAACCTGTTTGTTCAGCAGAATTTTCTTATTGATTTTATGCACTACAGTGTGCATTTTGAGAAATCACCCAGTCATTAAATTTAGCAGTACGATTTAGAAAATGTATTTTTGATATATTCTACACTTCCTTATGCTATGGGACTCCAGTACAGTGTGCCTTATTTTACCAAGGCCATGAGATAACATTATAAAATTCATTTATTAATGAGGACTCAAAAGAGTCCTCACAGGTGGTCAGGTGGTGGCAGCTAACACTGTGATCTGAATTAAAAATGTACATAATGATATGAAAGTTTGGGTCACAACTTTATTTACACTTGAATATAGTACATGCCTAGACAGAAACCTTAAATAATAAAAAGTGAAGCAGCAGAGCTCTGTGAAAAGATTCTTGAATGAAAATTCTATTTCATAGGGTTTTGTGGTTTTTTTCTTTCAGCTACTGGTATTTGTTTGCTGAAGTGTTACTGTGAATAAATTGAGCAAAAGTCACTATGAGTAGTAGAAGTGATATCACTACATGAGATAATTGTACCAGAGCTAGTCATTCAACCATAGAAAGGCTTGTGTTGGAAGGGACCTTAAGGATTGTTTAGTTCCAACACCCCTGCCATGGGGAGGACACCTTCCACTAGACCAGATGTCTCAGTGTCCCATTCAACTTGGCCTCGAAGAGTTTCAGGGATGACACAGCTACAGCCTCACTGGGCAACCTGTTCCAGTGCCTCATCACCCTCACAGTAAAGAATTTCTTCCTAACATCTCACCTAGACCAGCCCTCTTTCAGTTTAAAACCATTGCTCCTTGTCCTGTAACTATCTGCCTGTAGAAGAAGTCTGTCTGTCTCCTTTTATAAAGCCCCTGTAAGATACTGGAAGGCCACGATGGGGCCTTCCCAGTGCATCCTTGTATTAATTTTTTCAGGACAAGGATATTCTGCTGAATGTTTGTTTTTATTTTACTGTTAGTATTTCTGTTTGAATATAAGTAACACTTTTGCAACATATAAATATTGGGCAAACAGTTTCCTAAGGTTAAATCATCAAAAAATATTTTATAATATACATTCAAATTAATTGCAAAATAATAATTGGATTCAAATACAAGATAGTGGGTTTTTGTCTGCTCTGCCACCCCCAAAGGTAAAATTTCTTTCAGTCATTCCATGTTTTGCTGTACTTGTTATTTTATTGTTTCTGAAAGTTAACTACTGGCTTTTGTTTATGTAAAATGCAAATGCAATTCAGAAAATGTGATCTTCCTCTAGATATCTTGGTATTCATCACAGTAAGTATAAGTTTTAAAAATGTAAGGTTTGAACAGAAACAATGTCTCAGCTTCAGCAATATCATGTAGAAATCCGTTATATATTGTCTCTTAGATAATGTTACCAAATAGAAAATTTTTGTCCTAAAAAAATCAAACCTGTTAACTATCTATACGATGCACACGACAAAGCTTTTGCATTAGAGAACACAATTCAACTTCTCTGGAATTAATTTTAAGTATTTTTCATTTGCGTATGTTAAATCCATCCCCAGTCTGCTATAAAATTGACAAATAGGATGAGATGATCCCAAAAAATGAATAACCATAACTTAACTAGCTAAGAAGCACAACTCACTTTCCCTGTTATCGATGTCACTATCAGCTCTCTGCACATGGAGACTATTATTGCAACTGTCATAGAATTAAATGAAATCTGTCCAGCAACATCTGGCTCTTCAGAAGAAAATATGAATAATTTCACCAGCTTTCCCCATCTCTGACTGCTTATTCTAATTATGATGTAATGGAGGACATCAGCAGGCTGTGGACTTGGTGATTAACCCAGGGCAGATGAGAAATAGGCATAGTGAGATGAGCAAGGCACATAGATCAGCTCAATCAATTATCTTTTTTCTCAAGGCTCTTAAATACAGCAGTGACCTTGTGATGGGAAACAGTAAGTTACACTTGAACCCATTTAGGAGGTCAGACATTTCATAATACATTACAGGAGCTAAATTCTTGTTTTTCAATTCAGTAACACGAAAAGGAGTATTAGGTATGCATAAAAATGTACGAAGTATATATGTATATATGTATAAATATATATACTTATGTGTACACAAACTTTGCAAGCCTTTATGTTTCTAATACAGGGATAAGCCTTTAACTTGTTCACTTCCTCGTTTTGTTATTAGCCTACACAGCATTTCCTCCCTTGTTTGGTTCCTATGCTGATTAAAAATCTGTCTGCAGGTATTGAAATAGTATGGAAAATGATATGACAATACAGTGATCAGGAGAAGAAAACCAAAAAAACCTTTGAATGTTATTTCCAGTCTCCACATAGAAGTGTGGACACACCAATAAAATCTCAGTTTAAAGTATACTCACTTGTGTTGCCTGGTGTTTTAAAGACTGTGGAGCTCATTTAGTTCAGATTGCATACATATCCAGTTTCTTGCCTGAAATGTTATCACTATAGAGCAATTGGAATAATGATCCTAGATTTATTCTGGTAGCATTCTATGCTGCCTACAGTAAATGAAGCAATTTGGTGCAGCCAGACACTCATCCACAGTGTCGTATTTGGCATCATTAGTCGAAACTTTGTGCTATCAAAGCAGTTATAGTAGAATGGGGGATCTACATACTAACATAGTTTCCTATACTGCTTATTTTAAAGACAAAGTAAGAAACATCCATCACAATAAAGACAGAGAGTAAACAAGGAAAATAAATCCTACTCATTAAAATGAATGATCTTAAGGGAAGGTAGAAGAGTTTCACAAGGGAAGTAAAAATGCTAGTTGTGATTGTCAGTGAATATTTGGGGGAAAAAAACCCACTCAAATGTTTTTACAGTGAGCAGGGATCTTTCTGCTACTTCAAGACAATGTAACCTTTCAGTCGAATTATTAGATGGAAATAAATGTCATAGAACTTAGCAATTTTGTAGTGCCAGATGCTGCTCCAACAATTTTTGTTAGTTTAGATACTGAATTGTGTCTTGAAAAGTGCTTGTAAATGCAATGATGGAATTTGTTTTCATTTACTTATTTATTTTTATTGACTTGATTTTTCTGTCATCCATATGGGAAGGTAGCCTTTACTGGAACCAAAATTTTCTCTTCAGGTTTTAGTAGGCATATATAAACATTCAAGTAATGTTTTTTATTTGCTCCCATATGTTATGAGGTGGATTGTTATGTCCACTGCAAACAGGCTTGATTCAGAAAGGGACTCTATTACCTGCAAGTGAGGAACTACCACAACAATATTTTGAAACTCCTGGCAAGGAGTCCAATATCCAGAGTAGGTGACAAAATTCAAAGTTTAAAAATATAATTTAACAAGCCCCCTGAATTAGTACTGACATACATATTAGTACTGACAAGGTCACCCAACAGTATTATGCTAAGGATGGTTACCCAACAGTATTACCCTCAGGGCATTTTAAAATTCTTTTTCAAGAATGTAAAGCATACTTAAGTCCAGGTTCCATTTCTATCCCAGTCTTTTTCCCTCTGTACTTCCTTGGCTTTAAGTGCAATTGAAAAAAAAAAAACAAACAAACAGAAACCACCACCCTCCTCAAACAAACAAAAAACTAATGAAACAACAAGAACAAAAAACCCCAACAAAACCCACACCTAAAAGTTTATATTTATTAACCAAAAAGGATTTCAACAATGAAAGCCCATTCAAATCTCCTTGAATTTGGTAACTAATTAATTTTCACCATTAGTTATCACTTAAAATAATCAAGATACCTCAGAAATCTAAGCAGACCAGGGAGAAAGTGCTTCTTTCATCCTATTGCCTCTTACTACAATGAAGCTCAGTAATTTCAGGGGTTTGAGAAACTGTGGTTATTAAAGAATAACATAGATAAATTACTGTTAGCTTCCATGACTGGCTAGTAGCCTCCATATCACTGAAGCCATTTGCATTTAATTTACTTTGGCTGATGTGAGAAAGAGTAGCCTTAGAACACCTATTGGATCTATTCAGACAATACGACTGTTTGAGCTTTTCCGTGCTGACACCATTTAAAACATGGGGGAATGAAATTCCTGAAGTAAAATATAATGTTGTCTTACAAAAATGCAAAGCTTTTTTTCTCGACTATATCTGCAATCAGGAATATTGATCTGCCTTGGACTGCCATTTTGTAGCATTTTCACCAATTTGAAACACAAATCTAAATTGCAGTTCTGTTTCACCTGAAAAGATTTAGTTATCAATTATTGTTTTCTTATTTATTAAAAGAGGATGCCAACATAATTTATTGTCCTTATTGTCAAGTCAACATTTGTTAAATAAAGAGTCTAATAACTGTCTGACAAAAAAATGCAAATGAATATGTGAAGTTATTTGCTAGAAAATTAACTTCTGAAACATTACACTTATTTTGCAATGTAAGTTTCAGGTGGGAGGATAACACACTTTTGAAGGCTTGAATCATAATACAATTTAAAAATTAAATCCAAAAGTTATGAATAGTCATAAATATAATTTGTTGATACCCAGAAATCACATCTGAAAAAATTCTCTTTTCTTAATGTAGGAATCATGAAAAAACCTCGCAAATAATATTTTATTTTTTATTTAAATTTGTGAAGAGGGCTTGAATTTTTGAAAGTTTCCATTTTCTGCTCTGTTTTTTTAAGTAATAAAATAGAGGATGAATCAGATAATCATCTGGTGTTTCAGTTAAAGTGAAAAACACGGCAAGAGTTTTTCCATGACAACACTCTCTGGAAAAATAACAGTAATTTTTGTTTTTCTCAGTTCTTCCTAGCTATCCAACAAAAAATAAGTTTCATGAAAGATAATATGAGATTTTAGTTGGGAAAGGCACAGCTTGAATTGTGGAGAAGGTCTTATATTTGTATTGGATTGGCAATATGGTGTTCTGTTTTGTGATCACAAGTTTCTTCTCTGTCTCATTTTTTAGTGAAAAGCCCTGCTGTTTACTTCCCACATATAGCAAGTGTTATGTCCCCCTAGGCTATAATATTAAACATCCTGATACACACTTGTTTCAGTTCCCTGGATGGTGCTTTAGACTGAAATGGGTTTACTGGGTTTCCTCCAAGCTTCAGTAACATAATGTCTTTGAGTCTTTTCCACATGTTCTTTAATTAACATCTAAATTTTTTAAAGAACAAGTAGGAGGTCAAAACTGGATGTTTTAGCTGGAAAACAACAAAGCATTGTTTAAGATTTAATGAAATAGTGTCACCACTGTCAACACTTCCCTTACTAAATTAACTTTGCTATTTATTCTACTGAAGAAGCTAATATATTAATAAAGCAGTGATCTTTTCAGGAATGGCCAAGTCCTTCAAAAAAAATTGAAGGTATATTTGTTTAATTTTAGGGGTTTTTTTATATTATATTACATTATTCAATAAAAGAATTGTGAGTTGAATCTACTAAGAACAAAAGCTTTGGAAAAAAAACCCAACTTTTGAGCTAAAAGATACAGAAATTTATTTAACAAAACTTTTTAGTTTTTTTAACTTAAGAAAAGGATAATGCATCCTTCCCCTTCCCCTCAGCTGCCTCTTAGCATATAAAACATCAGAAGTGACAACAGGAGAACAAAATGTATCTCCCAAGGACTCATATGAGCCTGATATTTAGCCAGCCTGGGTGTTATTCACTATTCCTAGTCTTTAGTGTCCCTGAGTGCCAATCATGCCTTAGGTTTTAGCTTTTATATTTTTCAAATCCTGTACTGCCTAATGTGTGAGCAACTCTGAAGTTTCTTGTGGCCTGTTAACTACTGTTCTCTCATGCTGGTTAGACATAACAAACTTCTCTAGGTTTGCTTTTCAAGGACACCAGGACCCAAAATGTGTAAACTAAAACCACTAAAGAGGGGGCAAACCTAGGGTAATTACATCATTAACTGAGGTTATAATTGGAGAATTAACCCTGATATGGAAATGGACCAAACTTATAAAAGCGTGAAGAACCCGTGACAAGGGGTCCATCTTGGGTGTAGCCTTTTGACTGCCCAGGGCGTACCTTTGAAGGAGTTTCAAATAAATACAGACTATTATTCTCTTATTCTTGTCTAGTCCCTGTTTTAGGTGGCCACCACAAGGCATCACCAAAACAAGTCATCTGGAGTCAGGTGAGCTGTCCATGTTTGCATAATACTGCAGGTATAAGGTACCACTCATTGCTTGGGGCAGGTAAAACTATTTTGCCAGCTAAAGATGGTCCTTTATCTTAGAGCTAAGCATCTTATATTACTTGCACAGAATCTTACTGCAGTCTCCTCCCATTCCCAGTATCTATTTCCACAGCCTTCCATAAATTCAGCAGGAGAGTGTCTTTGCAGCTGCTTTATAGTCTTCAGGAATATGTTCCAGCAAATATGCATATATCAATAAATATGCAAATCTTGATATTTCCAGAGATGTGAATGTCAGGATCTTACTGCGTTAATTTTGGTATAAAAAGTGGCAGATATTTTCTCAATAAGTTCAAAGAGCTGACCACTGCTGTACTATCATAGCTTTATCTAAGGCTACACGTGCAAATGTAGGTCATATTTTCACTTCCAAAACTAATATATAGTTGTGAAAATTTCCACTGCGTCTACAGCAGCAACCATAACAGATGGTTCCTACTTATTTGAAATATGTGTACTCCCTTCTATCTCCTTTTTAAGTTACTGACTTGAGGAGAAAGTAGGGTTTCTTTTACACATGCGTGGTCTGCTGCAATGGTAGTAGCAGTATTTTCTGGTAAAGGTAAGCACCAGTTAAGAGACATTATACGCTTAGTGAGGTAAAACTCTACAGGACAGGGTGGTGCTAACCAAAAAGAGAAAGAGCAAGAAAAAGGTCTTAGCATTTGCCAAAACTGGATTCTAAAAGCAGAAACACAGACTGACTTCCAGTGCAAGTCAAAGAGATAAATTTGTTTATAAGTTCTTTTATGTCTTAGTCTGAATTTGCTCTGTTATCTTAGGTTGTGTTTTAGATAAAAAATAGCTGTGGATTTTCTTGTTTATTTTGGGGTTTGTTTTTTGTGTGTGAGGTGAACTCTATAAGGAAAAAGGCACAGAAAGGTCTACCTAACAATCTGTCAAACTCAGATTTAACAATGAAATTGTTATAATTTGTTCCATCACAATCGGTTTGTTCACAAGATATTTACAGACCTCAGAAATTTTTAAGGCAGTTGTAACTTTTCAAAACACTTGCTCATCAAATATACCCGAAAAAGTAAATAGGAAAGGAAAAGATAGGTTTTCATGCCATTTCCAGCAGTAGGCAGTCAGATGGCGGTAAAATTAAGTGATTATCGTATAGCTGTAGTAATCTGTAGAACAGGTGAGTCAAAATAGTTCTCATTCATGTGTCACTGTTTGCTAAAACACTCCTTCTGTATATCTGATCTACTTCGGTACAGGGATGTACTGCAGTATTTACAAATCCAGATCTTTTCTTTGATGATTTCCTCAAATCAGCTTAGGGAGTTGTCTTGGTTTGAAAGACAGGTGTCTGCCAAGGAAGGCAAGATCCTCCCTTGGGATGGAAAATGTAAGCCCCTTCCCTCCAAATTATTATAATTTTGAAATTAAAGGGCTCTCAGGCAATTATATGAGAAATAGGAATAACAGTTCTTTACTAATATATATATATATATATAACAAAGCAATAATACAGAAACACTGGTTTAACCCGACAGAGTCAGGATACAACCTGACACCCTGCCGGGGAGGATGGTGGTAGCAGTCCGATTAGGTGATAGCTGCAGTTCTCTCTGAAGTGGTTCTGTTGAAGCGGTGATCTTGTAGAAAAGGTCTGGTCCTCCTCTGAAGGTCCAGTGGTGGTTGTGTAGCTCTTGTCCTCTGGGAACTCAGTAGGTAAGGCTGCTTGTACTGTTTCAAACTCCAGATTATATCCAGGTGGGAATGCTTGGTTCTTCCCCCTGGGCGGAGCATCTTACAATGGGCTGATGTAATTCTGAGTCATGTGGTGGGTCCTTGATTGCCCATTAAACAGAGATAGCTCCTGGGAGGAGTTATCAAGGACGAGTCATGGTAGGGGATAACGAGCACAGCCCCACCTGTTTTAACAGCTTGTGGAGATGATAATAGAATATACACTTTTGGTTACATCTTATATTGTAACTAAAACAGAGCTGCAGGTAACGGGTGTTATTAGGCTGCTGTGTGCATAGGTGTGCTCTTGAACATTATCATTTTAGGTCGCCATCCCAGAGCACTCTTGTAGCTAGACATCACTTACAATTCTATCATTTTGTCCCATGTAGCATTCCACTATGGGGAACTGAGAGGAGTTCTTTAGAAAATGAATGGTCGGGAACGGATNTTGGTTACATCTTATATTGTAACTAAAACAGAGCTGCAGGTAACGGGTGTTATTAGGCTGCTGTGTGCATAGGTGTGCTCTTGAACATTATCATTTTAGGTCGCCATCCCAGAGCACTCTTGTAGCTAGACATCACTTACAATTCTATCATTTTGTCCCATGTAGCATTCCACTATGGGGAACTGAGAGGAGTTCTTTAGAAAATGAATGGTCGGGAACGGATTGAAGCCAAACGAGGCAAACCTTGTATCGGAGAACCTGTTTATTGGTAACAAAAGGAGAGGGAAAAGGGCTTGCCTGAGTGAAAGAGGGCTAGAAGAGACAGGAAAAAAGAAAGGAAAAGGGAAAAGGACTGGGGGAGAGGAGAGAGAGGGGACAGAGACAAAAAGAGGGCGTTACTACCAGGGCAGTGGTGTCGGCATCCGGGCGGCGGAGGGGTGTGCCCGTGCTGCCTGTCTGTCTGTGGCCGGGCTGGGGGTCAGGGAGCCTGCACAGCTCCCGGAGGGGCGCGGCTCCACAGGCGCCAGACACGCGGTGAGTGGGCGCTCAGGCGGGAGGACCAGGACCCCGGATAGGGTTGCAGCAGCCAGCTGGACCGGGGAGNACAGAGACAAAAAGAGGGCGTTACTACCAGGGCAGTGGTGTCGGCATCCGGGCGGCGGAGGGGTGTGCCCGTGCTGCCTGTCTGTCTGTGGCCGGGCTGGGTGTCAGGGAGCCTGCACAGCTCCCGGAGGGGCGCGGCTCCACAGGCGCCAGACACGCGGTGAGTGGGCGCTCAGGCGGGAGGACCAGGACCCCGGATAGGGTTGCAGCAGCCAGCTGGACCGGGGAGACAGGGCGGGCAGTGACAGCTGGACTGGCGCGGTGACAGAGGGGGATACAGGCAAGGACACGGGGCGAAGCGGCAGGAAGGTGGTCAGGAGCACAGGAGGGCAGGGCAGGTGAGAGGGTGAGCCAGCCGGCAGGCAGGCAGGCAGGGGCCAGGGCAAAAGAGGGAGCGAGCCGGAACAGAGAACAGTAGGAAGCCCCTGCAAGCAGCAGCAGAGTCCCCAGCGAGCCCTGGCAAGCAGCAGCAAGCCCTGACGGTGTTGGTTTTTATACCACCCTGGCCCCTCCCAAAGTCTAAGTGCCAGCAGGGACCCATTGGTCCAGTTCAACCTTCCTGTGCCATCCATTGGTGGAGGGCTCCTCACAACCTGATTGGAGAAGCCCCTCCACAGTGTTTCTCACTGCTTGCCTTGTGTGGAGTGTTGCTAGGTGAAGTCCCCCCAGAGACAAGGCTTCCCCCACTCCTGGCTGCCTCCTGCAAGTGGCACGTGTGCACCCTCCTCCACATGCCTCTGACAGCCCTGACAATCAAAGTTGAAGCAAACTAAAATGGCTCCTCACATCCCATTATCAGAGCCGTGTTAATGTTTACTGAAAGCTTTGCACCTCCACCTCAGTGCCCAAAAGGATAAAACAGTAAAGAATTTAACTGGCTATTCAGGCACAATAGAAGCCATTCAAAGAGGAGTGTTAACTCCAGTGTTAGTCCCATTATTTTGGGGGTTTATTAATTTATTTTTTATGTTGTTCTGAGAAATCAATATTACTTCTTAAAAATAAAAAATAAAGAGATTCCCCAATTATTATTTTTAAGTCTTCTGCACACTCACTGCTCATTTCCCTATGTTCTGATGCTTTTGTCACTCATCACTTATTTGCTAACTCTTTAAAAATCACTGTCTACTACTTATGGTCTACAGCTTTAATATAGATTTGTGCATTGTTAATGCAGCTGCTACCTTCAAGGATATGAATATTCAAATGCAGCTCTGGAATCTCAAGGAGATAAATGTAGTTTAGTAAAAATCAAATTTCAACCTTGCTGTAACCTCATCTATATGTTGCAGTTATCACTGAATGACTTAACTTGACACCCCTGGATTAGCTGGGCAATTTTATTATCATGTAAAAGCTCCAGCTGAGATCACTAGGTGAGGCTATCATACAGTTTGTGATCTGCTGCTAATTTGTGGGTCTGTTTTATTACTGAAACAGATTATTCCTATCTGCTGAAAAAGCAGGACTGGAAAAGAATAAACTGGACTAGTGTTTAGTCACCTTGTTATGCAGGTCCTACAGTTGCCACAGACAAAATTGTTAATTTATATTTCACTATTAAGACCATCCAGAAATATTATTTGAAATATCTAATTGGCTTACTTGATTACCCTGTCACTGACTATTGTAAAATCGTCACAGAATCAAAACAAGACCAAGGTGCATGGGAAGATATGTGACATAAGAAAGCAATCGATGGCAGTTTAAGGCCTTGAGCTCGCTAGCATATAATTAACACGCTCTGAGTCAGAAGTCTTATGTTAAGTATCTGTAGAAAGTGCTTTAAAGAAAGATGGAAGATTGTAATAGAGAATGGCAGGACACAGCAAGATTATAGAACAATGTGAGATGCAGTAGTGATATAATGAATCAAATATTATGATAATATAACAAGGATTTAAAGGTCCTTGAATGAGTCCAGAGAAGGGAAAAAAAGCTGATGAAAGGGCTGAAAGGAATGTCCTGTGAGGAGAAGCTGAGAACTTTTGGTTTGTCTAGTTTGGTGAAAAGAAGGCTGAGGAGCGACCTCATTGCTTTCTACACCTTCCTGAGGAGGGGAATGAAGTCCCTGGGATCCAGTGATAAGAGTGTGGGAATGGTTCAAAACTGCACCAAGGGGGATTCTAATTGTCTATTAGGAAGCATTTCCTTACTGACAGGGTGGTCAAAAACTGGAACAGGTTTCCTAGAGAGCTGGTTGATGCCCCAAGCAAATTCATGAAAAATTACATGACACAGGCTTGCCTGTCATGTATTGGGACACATTGAATGATTGAAAAAAAACAGGAGTGATAGAATGAAATTTTTATGCAAAGAAAGTGTGTGTTTAGTGTTATATTTTAAAAACTAGATATTCAGAATAGTGCTATATACTCTATGAAAGACTGTGTTGAAGTAAATAAGGTATGAGGAGTCAAATGTGAAAGAAAATTCAAATGTAAGAAAATAATTGGATCTTGGAATTCTTAAGAAATGAAATAAAGAAAATTTTGAATGAAAATTTCTATTTGAGCATATTTTCTTTTTTCTTTCAGTCTTCCAAGATAATCTGATTGTGGAAGTAATTTGTTTTGCTTTCTGAAACTATGACAATATTTGATTTCTTAACCAAACTATTTCTTCAGTAAAATGTCTTAATAATGCCCAATCTGTGCTTGTGGAATTTTTTATTCTGAAAGACTGTTGCTGCAATAAATTAAGACAAAATGAAACAATAAACCTAACATGTATTCATTAAAAAAAAGAAAATTCAGTTGTTTTCAGTGTGATCTATTTTGTACAGTGAAAATTTGATTCCATTCCCTTATATGAGACCTAAATTGATAATTGTGATACCGCCAATGTGTCAGAACAATTTCGGGGTATTTGAAAATTAACTTTCTGAATTTATTTACAGACTGTACAATATTCTCTACATCTAATTCTTCTAAACAGGCAATTTTGATACAAATTCATGGTTTTCAATGCAATAAATTGAAAAACTTGAGTTGAACTATATTTTCAAATATTAAATGGAAAAATGAGTTATAAAGAGTAATTAAATTTACAGGGAAGAATTTACAGGTAGGTACTGGCCACCACAAATCATCTGACAGAGGCAGAAGTTTTGCTGTGCAAAATGATTACTTTCAGCCAACAATTGTTTGGCTCTGCCAGATACAAAGAACTGCAAAGGAACAGGTGGCAAAATACAGAGAATTGGGAAGCCTTCTGAAGGAAATTTTGTTATGGGTTAAATTAACAATGACCAGAATGTTTATTTGGCTTGTCTAAGAATTTTTTACTGTTTTTCTTCACCAAATCTCTATTTTATGGTCTCTCTTGTTCTAAATTTTTTCATGAAAGTGTGTAAGCATGATTTATTTTGGTTGAACAATGCAATAATAAGAAGGTTTTATGTGTTCCACTCAAATGTTAAAAATGTCATACTTCATTCACACAAGACTGTATTGCAACTGATAGAGGCAAGGGGAATCTTTTCTTTTATAATTTTCCCTTTATAATTAACTTCTAGATCAATCACTGGAAGTCAGAGCTACTTTGCTGTTTCAGTCTCTGGATATCAGTGAGACAAGATTTTCAGCTACACCACCTCCTACAGATCCTACAAACAAGTCCTTGAATGTAGAGTTTATTTATTAGGGATCACTGGGCTGACCAAAAAGCCAGGACCATAGAGTGCACTGTTTTGTACGGGTACATTTTAAAGCAGATGTGGAGACTTAGAAGTCTACTGAATGTCTTAGTAATTGAATATTCTAACAATTAAGGCATTTTTAAAATTTTATTTATATGGCTTTACAAAACTCTGACTGTCCTAAATGGATAAAAGTAGTACTTCCACATAGTAGTAGAACCTGTATTTGTGTAAATGCACTTATTTGTTTCAGAACTAGACTTTATCCTGAACTGTCTAACACCTCTCTCTACTGGATCCTTTAATGATTCATGCAAGATTCTGTAAAAGTGCAGAATCTCTTATGAAATATTGAACTAATCTTTAGCCCTGGAGATTTAGTTTATTTGTTTCACTGTCTTATGGGGAATACATAAAATAATTCCAAAATCTAGCTGTTAATAAAAATTTGAATTGGCATTTTGACTTCATTTATCATTATAGATATATTCTACCCTTATTTTTATTATTTCAATAGATGATGAGATTTTGCTAATTTTTCATTTAGCACCATTCAAGTCTTCTAACTTAATTTACTTTCTCTGCTTGATATTACTGTGTGATGCAGCATTTAATGCTCTTTGGTAGACTCAATACCTGACTATTTTTCCTAAGATGGTTGAATAATAAATTTTAAAAACATGTTCCCAGTTGCACGTAGGTGAAATTGATGAATTTCATTGCACCATTGCACTCCATTCTGTGATACAAAAATAGAAGCACCACAAAAAGTTCAGTAATTGACAATCTTTCCTAGCAGTGGAATGTCACATACCATCATCACGTTCTGAAAGTATCTTTGTGCATAAAAATGCAACGTGTTTACTAGAATATAAAACAATGAATAAAATAATATTAATAAGTTTTTTGTTTCCTTATGCAAAGTACTTATGCTTTATTTCCATGGCAACTATTCAGCATTTTTAAAAGGAACACTGTAAACAAAATATGTCAAGTGAGGTACGCAAAAACATTACTGCTCATTTACAGTCAACCTCAGATTACAACCGTTCAGCATCTTTCTCATTCAAATGAGAGTCAAGTCTAAAGCAGATATTTCCCTGGTACTGGATTGCTGAAATATATGTGACTTAAAACTTCTAGCAGCCAAACTGTTTGAGTCTTTTCAGTCACACAAATGACTGGCTCAAGCAATTCCTTACTGTTAAATGAAATTGTGAATCTGTTATTGATGAATGTGTCTCTTCATATATTTCTCTCTTAAGCTGTTAAGCATAAAGACAAAACTAACCAAAGCAAATAACTTTTCCCATTAATCTGTTAATTATGCCATGTTATTTGAAGTATATCTAAATTAAAAACTCCAAAACTGCAAAACATTTTTTTCATCTTAAGTCGTCTTTGAATATTGCTTATTGAGTAATTCCTAGTTTATACTGGGTTCTATTACCAAAATGAAACAAAACAACAAAGAAATAGTTACATCCAATTTTTCTTAGTATATGACTGATTTGCAGCCTGTGAAACTCATAGGAATGTTTCTTCTTTAATAAAAATTGACGATGTTTTCCTACAGAGTTCTCCTAGAAAAACCAACTGCTCATGGCTTGGATGGGTGCACTGTTCCCTTGATAAAAACTGGCTGGATGTCCAGGCCCATGGAGTAGTGGTGAATGGAATTAAATCCAGTTGGCAACTGGTCACAAGTGGTGTTTCGCAGGCCTCAATACTGGGGCCAGTCCTCCTACATATCCTTATAAGTTGTCTGGGTGAGAGGATTGAGAGCACTCTCACTAAGTTTGTAGACAACACTAAGTTGGAAGGGAGTTTCGGTCTTCTTAAGGGTAGGAAGAACCTGCAGAAAAATCTGGAGAGGCTCAGTTAGTAGGCTGAGGCCAATTGTATGAGGTTCTATAAGGCGAAGTGCTGAGTTCTGAACTTGGGTGGCAACAACCACATGCAGTGTTACAGGCTGGGGGAAGAATGGCTGGAAAAGAACCTGGGGATGCTGTTTGACAACTGGCTGAACATGAGCCACCGTGTACCCAGGTGGCCAAGAAGGCCAATGGCATCCTAGCTTGTCAGTAATAGTGTGACCAGCAGGAACAGGGCAGTATTTGTCCACTTGTGTTCAGCACTGGTGAGGCCATACCTCAAGTCCTGTGTGTTCAAATTTTGGGGCACCTTGTTATGACCTGTCCCAGAAGGCAGGTATGTAGGCATTTTGATTATTATTATCTATATTAATATAGCTATGTGAAAGAATAAAAATATTACTTAAGAAAATGTGTAAGGGAGAGAGAAAGAAAAAGGAAGAAGGAAAGAAAGGAAGAAGGAAAGAAAGGAAGAAGGAAAGAAAGAAGGAAAGAAAGAAAAGAAAAGAAAAAGAAAAAGAAAAGAAAAGAAAAGAAAAAAGAAAAGAAAAGAAAAGAAAAGCAAAGCAAAGCAAAGCAAAGCAAAGCAAAGCAAAGCAAAGAAAAGAAAAGAAAAGAAAAGAGAAAAAGAAAAAAGAGAGAAAGAAAGAAAGAAAGAAAGAAAGAAAGAAAGAAAGAAAAGAGAAAAAGAAAAAAGAGAGAAAGAAAGAAAGAAAGAAAAAAAGAAAGAAAGAAAGAAAGAAAGAAAGAAAGAAAGAAAGAAAGAAAGAAAGAAAGAAAGAAAGAAAGAAAGAAAGAAAGAAAAAGAGAGAAAGAGAAAGAAAAGAAGGGAGGAAGGAAGGAAGGAAGGAAGGAAGGTGGGAGGGAAGGAAGGAAGGAATGAAGGAAGGAAGGAAGGAAGGAACGAACGAAAGAAGGAAGGAAGGAAGGAGGAGGCTTCATTTTTTATTTAGATGTCTGTTGTTTGAAGTGATGGTCACAATCTTGAGCCATTGAGGGTGGGGGAAAGCCCATGAAACCTGAAGTTCAGTAGGTTAATGTATTTTCCAGCTGGGTGGGAACACCCAGGTACCTCCCCTGGAGGGGGGAGCCTTCAGTCCTCTGGTGGAAGGCCTCAAAAATGAGTATGGGGGGAGCTTTGGGGGTGTTTGATGGTTTATGACACCTTCTAGGACATGGCAACTGCCTCTCACGTGAGCTTAGTTGAGCAAATTATGCCTCTTCGAAAGGGATGAATATCCTCAGGCCAGGTCTACATGTGAATATGACCTTTCCTGGGGAGGGGTAGGGGTGTAAGGGAGGATAATTGGCATGATAAAAAGCACTACCCCACCTCCCAGTATCTGCCTCTTATCTTGGGCGATTATTTTGAATCATTAATCATTGACATTTCAGTCTTTCACACCGCTCACTACAAGAAAGATATTGAGGTGCTGGAGGGTGTCCAGAGAAGGTCAACAGAACCTGGTGAAGGGTCTGGAGCACAAGGCATAAGGAGTGTCTGAGGCAGGTAGGGAAAAGGAGGCCCAGGGGGACCATGTCATTCTCTGTAATTACCTGAAAGCAGGTTGTAGCAAGGTGGGCATGACACATTTTGTCAATGTCACATATACTGTAATTTGCCCTGGAATCCTTTTTCCTGTATTTTTCAGGGAGAGTGAGAAGCGTAAAGGTATTAATTAAAAATAATGTACCTTATGTTCTTATGTGATCTTTGAGATGATAAGCATTTAAGTAATTTCGAACAATTTTTGGATAAAGGCTCAATACTTCTTTTGCTGTGATCCCTGCGAAAGTAACAATTCATTTCAGAAGGAACATAATTAACCCAATAATTGTATTACCAGAGGAGTAAATGTTTCTGTGTCAGTAGTTAGGACATTTTATCATCCAATATCTGTAATTTCAATAATATTTTTTACAAAATAATTTAGACTTGCCCTTTATTATTTCATAATCTTATATGTTACAGTATGTGAGATTGTCATCTTCTTCAAATTCTATTCAAAAATGAGAGAAAGGGTAAAATCAAACATTCAGCAAAAAAGTGAAATGTAAGCATTCATAGAAAATTGCATAAAATTGACCCTGTTTTATAACTAAATATTGGAAGTGTGAGTACAAACCTAGTCTGATTTTCATTACTACACAAAATCAGTAACTTTACATGTAAGCATTTGGCTTTGTTGAATGCTTTGCCATGTTTGTCACATGTAACACATTTCTTATGCATTATTAATTTCAGGAGCTATCAGGACATTATAGGTATCATCAATTGCAAATAAGATCTAGAAAAAACAATATGATTGAAATGTTTTTTTTATATCTCAGATTTTTTTATATTTCCTAAAGGAATATGCTTATATGCGTGTGGGAAAACAGATTTAAACAAAAAAAAAATATAATGCAGTCTTTAAATGTGGTGGAAGGTAAAGTAACAAACACCCTGCAATGCTTGGCATTAAAGTCTCTTCAGAAAACCATGGGGATCATTACAGATACAATAACTCCAGGATGTGCCTTGTTAAGTGGGAAGCTTAATTGGCTCTGAGCAAAGAAGAACCTGGAGGGATATGAAGATGAAAACATTTGTGGGGCACATCTTGAAAATAGTCTCTTACAGCTCTCAGTCAGAGATAGAAGGAAACAATTGCCTCTCCATACTTCTGTCAATAAAGTACTTGGCTCTAAGCCGTCTGTTTCCTATAGCTTCTTTGTATTCCCTTTTTCTGATGATAGTGTAAATGTGCGGGGGTTATTTTTGAATATATTTATAACTCAGAGATAATTTTAAATCATAGAATCATGGAATATATCAAGTTAAAAGGGTCCCATAAGGATAACTGATTCTGAATCCATGCTCCTCAGAGGAGTACCTAACACCAAACTGTATGACTAAAGCATTGTCTAGATGCTCCTTGAACATTGACAGGGTGGGTGCCATGACTAATTCTGTGGGCAACCAATTCCAATAACGATAGTTGTTGAAGTAGCCACATGTGTCCTAAGAGAACAGTAAGCTCAGACAAACGACTTCCTGCTTTCTTAAATATAAGTTCTCCTTCCAGGGACTGCATTTTCCTTGTTGTGTCCTTGTCTGCCAAATCCAGCAAACTAACCCCTCAACTACATCTGCAGTTGCAGTGAAGACGTGTTGCTGTTTCCTGAAGTTATCTCCATTAATAAGCCTCTCTAGGCACTTATTTGTAAAGATGATGCTCAAGGATCTGCTTCTTGAATGTCCTCTTTGAACTTTTTTCTGTTTTCCAGTGTCCTGTAGCACTTTTGAGGACACATTCTCATTCCTCATCTATGACCTACATTTTGACTCTCATACATTCAAAGAGTCGTTGTAAATTTGGCTCTCTGAAAAACTGTGTGATAAGCCCAAGTCAAAGACTGAGTTTGAGAAAAGTTTTTAACAGTTCCTAACAACTTCCAGTAACCCTAATTCATGAATAAAATGAATAAAAGAATGCTGAGAGTGTTGAACATTTCAGAAAATCTTGCTCCTTTTCTCTAAAATATTGAAAGCTTACGGGATATCAATAGTCTTACAGCTGCATCAAATGCAGAAGGTACCATAGGAACTGTTTCTTCATATACTCCTACAAATCTCTAAGGAATTTAAGAGATTTCCTTGACTTATGAGGCTTTAAGTCTCTGGATAAAATATCAAATAAAATGCAAAGATACAGTTTATGAAAGATTGAGAAGGGTTATAAAATTTGATTTACTGTAAATAATTCATGATGCCCTTTGCAGCACTGTGAAATCCTTTTTGGCAGTTCCAGTTTTGGTTATAAATACTCATGCAATGAATACCGAACAGGATTATATTACACAGACAACAAGTTTTTTAACTGATTGTACATATGTACCAGTGACATGTGTTTATTAAGAGATGCAGCGAACATTCCACTTGAATGTATTGAAATGAAGTAACAACAAATTTAGGATGAAATTGAAAATAATGTCATATTAAGTTCTGTGAAATCCTCCAATTATGAATCAGTTGCAGAGTTTCTTAGTTCTGAAAATTCTCAACTATTTTTTGTTTTTGTAAGACTTTTTACTTTGTAAATATGCTTTGTGCCTACCTAAGATACTATAATCTTTGCATATTTTTGCAGAAAAGGACTTTATAAATAAATTTTTAAAACATCTTAAGTTTATATTTGATCTCCTAGACAGTGTTCAAGTACTGGAAAACACAAAATTATTGTGAAAATTCAGAAACCAGGAACAATGTTTTGCTTGTGGCATATATCTACCATATTTTTGCACCTTGTCCTTCTTCTTAAAAGGTAATACTATGGACTCTTCGTCTTGTTGCTTGTGATGTACTTGTACTACTACCAAAAAGCCCCAAGACAACAAAAAAAGGTAGAAAAGCCTATCTTTCTTGTCTTCATTTATCCATCAAAATTAAACAAATTTAGGAATTAAAAATGTGACGTTTATAAACAACAATGTATAAAACCCCCAACAACTTGAAGGCATATTAGGATAGTAGAAATTAGAAAACTTGAATGAGCTACTGAAAAATGACTGCTAGCTCCACTGTCTTTTATGGGGTTAATGTCTGATGTTATTTATGCCTTACAGGAGTATTATGAATGAGCAGGGATCACATAAGGGAACATGTACCCAATAAAAATGAAGTAAAGGAGATTAGTGAACCTATTGATAAGATTAGAGTGGTGGGAAAAGAAAAGCACTAGAAATGTGAAAGAAGACCTTAAATCCCTTAGGGTATATGGAGATACAGATGTGAAAAATGTACTGCAGAATCAAAATATGTACTATATAAACATATAAATATATGTACAATATGTATAACAGCAATATGAACAGTAGTGTCAGAAAAAAAGGAAACCTATACTAAAATTCTGTTTCCAGTACTTGAATTAAGCTATGTGAATCCCCTTTTCCCCTTTTCTTAATCTTCTGGAAGCTGAGGGAAGTGAAGAGTGATTTTCAGTCTTAGAACATTGGTCCTCTTGGGAAATTTCTTAGTAATACAAAATATTACCATGCTCCAAGCAAAAATTTTATATATATATGTATATTTAAAATGCTTAGTCAAACAACACCAATGTTCACTAAAGCTGTCAGCTGAAGCAGCGCTGGAAGGAGTATGTAAAACCGTATTACTACTGGTGAAAAAATATTACCATGGGTATAAGGGTCTATACTATAGACCCTTAATGAGATATATGATTGCCAGGAATTTAGATCTGTCAGAACAGAGCTTCACATGTAAAAAAATCTATCCTCAGTGTAATACAGGATTTTAGTTCTTGCACAAGGACTTGTGATTAGAAAACAATGAATCACCTCATTAGGTTCAAAAATATACCTTTTCCATTCATAATAGCAATATTTTGCTTGTGTTATTTGAAAGGAAGCACATTTCACATCTGCAAGGAAAAACATCTCTAGACAGGAAGAAATTATGATGCTGAAAAAAATATGGGTTTCATGAATCATGAAACTTTTTCAACTTTTAAAATTATCTCCTTCTGTTTTTTATTTTCTCATGCATGAATGTGGTGATTGTGAAGGAAAACTGTGCCAAAGTTATTAACACAGTGCGAGATTCACTTGTTATTTCTAGTGTTAAGGAAAAGAGGGTAACTCAAGTGACATATGAGAGAAAAATGGAGACAAGTTACATAATTACCAATATATCTTCAGTAGGATTAATATATCACATGCCAGATTTACTTGTAGAACCTACATAAATGCAGCTGGTGTGTACAAAATCCTCTTCCATTTTATTCTTCTTCCTCCCTCAACAAATTCAAGAAAGGTAATTAAAAATACTTCCTGCAGTTGTTAAATCTCAGACTGAGATAAGGTAATAAAAGAGCGAAGTTCATGGTCTAACTTGAATCTGAACATCTGAAGTTGAAAGGTGGTAGGCAGTTCGAGTCTTTGCTGCCTTACAATCATTAGAACTTCCATTCAAAGCAATAAAAACATTAAAAAGCTGCATTTATATTTACTAAGTGCTAATTTAGGCAGATGTTCTGAATCATCCTCTAGAGGATCCTATCATACTCTGTAATCTAATTGGGGTCTCTGTTGTTTAGGTACAATTTTCTTTGCGTTCTTGTATATGTGACAACAGTTGATACGAATGAAAGATTAAGACACTGCTCTGCTAAATTTTTACACACTGTTTCCTTCACCTTAGGTTCCCTAGATTCAGCTGTGCTGGAGGCAGCGTTTCTCAGAGCAATAGTACACAATCTAGTAGAGATACTGTGATAAAACCCGTATACACCTGCAGCATAGAAGCCTTTATAAGATGGAAGCTTGGTGATATCACCATTGGCATTTGCACAAGAAACAGGAAAATTTATCTATCTCAGTCAGAGTGTATTTAGCCTTACCCAGGGGAAATACCATTGTATCTACTTTAGATGTATGCGAATATATGTGCATAGGTACGTATATTGGGGTGGATGCTGTCTGTGTCCTGACCATCACAGTAACATTCTCTCTCTGCAAACTCTGCTGTAAACCCTCTGCCTCTGAGGCACAGTGTTCTGAGTGCTGAGGGGGATTTAAGGACCAGTTCAGATGTAGCTCTGCAGAATGACTTTTGTTCCAATTTCTGGAAAAAAAAATGCAAACCCGTGAGAGAAAGCTATGGGAAAGAGTGCAGAAGGATAAGAAAGATAAAGTTATGGATAAGTTTAGGAGTGCTGAGAGAGACAGACAGTTATTAGCTCAAGGATTCCAGACAGAAGCACTTGTGTGGAAAAATGTATAATCCTACTGGAAAATCAAAACAGAACAGGGGTGGCTAGTTGGGGTCTAGCTGTGTGGTTGCTGCATCTCCAGGCCTGCACCATAAATATCACCATTGGGATCTCTATAGGGGAGGATGGCAACTCAACAGCAGTAGGAATCATTTCAGCAACTGGTGTCTACATGGCCAAGAATGGTCTTTAGGTACCTTTGGGCACAAGAATGATCAGTCTTTTGTGCATGGTAGACAGCTAATAATTGTTTTATATACTTAAGTTCTGCTGGCAGGGTCTCTTTGCACCTGGCTAATTATGCCCTGACAAACTGAACTAGAAGAGGGGAGGTAAAATTTCAATGTAGTAAAAATGTCATGTTTATAGAAAGGAAAATATGAAAGAGGCTGTAGTTTCTGGTGGCATGGGATTTATTTTTTTTTTTTTACTTTATTGTAACTGGACTCCTTTAATATCAGAAGAAAGAAAAATAAGCAGAGAAGACATTGAGGTAGGGAGTAGTACTGAGTCTTTGCAGACAATAGTCTAAGTGCCTTCTTTTCCCTTCTTCCCATTTCTTTCTAGAGTTCTTTTCTTTCTAGAAAGGTTTGCAGTTTCTGAACCCCCAAAATTTTAAAGGCAAGTATAAAAGTCTTATGTATTGCACAAAAAAGTTTCTTCTGAAAGAAGAGAATAATCTGAGCTTTACCTATCTGGTTGTAATTTCATACTTTAAAAGTGCTGTACATTGAGGTTGCATACAAAGGATACTTTTGTCTAGACCACATACAGAATTCAGGTTTACGTAAGTAAAAATATTTTTCCTTTCTTTTATAAGAAAGAAGGCTGTGTGAAGGTGAAATAACATTTTTTCTCAGTATTTTTAACTTGTTTTCAAGGATGATGCATTTCTGGTGCAAAAATGTCACATATAGTACAGTGAAAAGGTAACATGAAATTATGTCATTTCAGCTTCAACTAGACAGCCAAATGCAGAGTACTTTTCAAAAGTGTCATACAAAATGCATTTAAATAAAAGGCACTTTCAGTGGGGAGGAAAACATGTTTTTACTGTCAAATAAAATAAAATGAAATAAAATGGAATGAAATAAAATAAAATAAAATAAAATAAAATAAAATAAAATAAAATAAAATAAAATAAAATAAAATCCTTATCCTCAAATTTTAATAACTTTTGTTGTTTCCCAGTATAGAGCTTCAGATACTATGTACAACTAATGCTCAGTTTCTTCATAAAATAAATCATGATTTCTGAAAATCCTTTGTGATCATCAAAAATCCAATATAAGAATAGCATATGCAAAGGTTTTTTAATGTCTTATCATGTCTGAAAACTACACAAACATCCCAGAGATATCAAAATCATAAGACAGATAAGAAAAGAATCATTAAACTTTTGAGTCTTTCACTTAAGGAAATAAAACCCCCAAACTCTTACTTTAAACTTTTGTCAATACGCAATGACTTTTTAATTACAAGAAAATAATGTTGATTTTAAAATTGATTTTTTTTTCTGATTTCATTTACTAAATGAAATTAAGTTAATAAAATAGTGTGGTGCTTTCACCATGGCTGGATGCTGAGTGCCGATCAAAGTTGCTCTCTCATTCCCCTCCTCAGCTGAACAGGGGAGAGAATCTATAACAAAAGCCTCATGAGGTGACATAAGGGCAGGGAGAGCTCATTCACCAGTCATAGGTAAAACAGATTTGAGTTGGGGAAATTTAACCAGTCAAAATCAGAACAGGATAATAACAAGTAAAATCCTAAAAGCACCCTCATTCTCTGCTGACCTTGGGGTTTGCACAATTGTTTCTCTTATATATTCTCACTCTTCTCTTTTGTGGTTGCAATTACTTCTGTGCAATAACTTCTTTTTTTTTCCCTTCCTAAATATGTTATCACAGAGCCAGTACCACTATTTCTGATGTCCTCAGCCTTGGCCAGTGGCAAGTCCATCCTAGAGCCGGCTGGCATTGTCTCTGCCGGGTGTGTGCAAAACTTCTGGCAGCTTTTCAGAGACACACCTTACAGCCCGCTCACTACCAGAACCTAGCCACAGAAACCCAACACAAGTAGCTCTTAAAATAACAGAATTAGATCAGATCCTAATCCTTAAAGTTTATGAGTATCTCTGATTTGTAGAACTGATTTTTATCTTTCTGGCAAAAGTATTTCTTTCTCTTTCATATTTAATTCTGCTTCATTAATGATACCACATTTTTTTAAAAAAAAAGTTAGCAATCAATTGTCATTTAGAAATTTTAAGCCTAAATAATTATTCTTCACCTTTCAATCCAAATTAGGCAGTTTTTTATTAATTTAATTAATAAATAAAAGCCAGGCACTTGGGGAGGAATAAACCTATGCAACAGTACAAGCTGGGTGTCAAATGACTGTGATGGAGCCTTGTGACACAAAAGTCCATCAGCTTCCTTGGTTGCATTACCTTCTGTTTGTTATTTCTATTTACAGGTTGCAGAGAGGCTGAGGAGTCTTCAAACTTTAGAGATGTTCCAAATCTGCCTGGATACGGGTCTTGAAAATCTGTTCCAGCTGTTCCTGCTTTGTCAGGAGCAGGCTGGACTAGGCAAACTTCAGAAGTCATTTCAAACCTTAGTGATTCTGTGCTTCTTTGTGTTTTTGTGGTCCTGTTATTTTATGAAAAATTTTTAAATAAATGCTGATCTGAAGAGAAATTAAACTTTTAAGAAAAAACCTATGAAACTTGTTACATGACAATCTTTATTAAGGAAACTTTCCTGTCTGACCATCCAGGAGCCATTCTGGCAGTCACTCTTGCACGACTTGAGCTGGGACTGAAGCCCCTCTGCCACTACACACCCCACACTCACACGATCAGACCAAGTTTCCTTACTGGCTTGACCCCAGGTTTCCAATAGCAGAGTCTCAGGTGTCCCTATCCTTATAATAATTTGATTATGGTTCAATAGCTAGATAAAAACAAAATAACAGCTTGAGCTGGGTGCCTCTGGGAAGAGACCCCGAACAAAGGAATCCCTGGGTTTTTATACCCTTACAGTCTAAGTGCAGTGAAATGTGGGGGTTGTTGGCTTCTGACACATTATTGAGTGTCCTCCCGTGCCCTTTGTTATGCAAATAATCAGCAGTTTATGGCCTCTTGCCTTGGACTCAGTCTCCTGCCCCCCAAGCTCAACCTGCAGCTCTCACTGCAGGTGTACACTGAGCTACCTGCATGAAATGTATTCCTCAATACAGTCATAAGTAGTTGAACACTGGTTTTTTTGCCTGTTGCATTCTTTAAAGTCTGTGTTACCATGTAGTTTTGCTTCCTACTTGCATAATCTTTATTATAAAATATTGTGTGTGTTGTGTTTTCCCTTTAAATACGGTAAATGATGGTCTTGTTTCTTACTGCAGTACAGGAAGAACTAAATGTGTGCTGACACATACCACACATTTGACTGTATGTCTGCCTTCCTTACACTAATGTTAAGTTCTTGTCACGCAAGATCGAAGTTTCCTTGTAAAGTGTCACTGGATTGTTTGTCTAGAATCTCAGTGTATCCACAATCTATTCCTCTCATCAGTCCATTCCTCCAATGACTAAAGAAACAGAGGTGATGGGTACTGGATTTGTCCAGAAGAAAAGAATAAAATTATCTGCCTAGCAGAAGTGCGGTATCGATGAATCTTGTGGAAATTTTCACAGGATCCATTCAGTATATCAGGTGAAATTCAGGCTCTCAAAACAAATATCTTTGGATTATGAGTCTTGCCATAGCTATGGCTTTGGTCTTGGAGACTGAAAAGTAAAAATCTGGTGCTTAAGATTATCTTGTTCTTCAATCACTTTTTTCGATGTTCAAGGCACTGCAGCTCATTTGCATTGGAAATTCATATTTACATATGCACAGTATATGTGATTCACTAATGTTGAAGTATAAACTATGGCATAGACATACCACTATATCGCTGTGAGAGTTCATGGCTCCCTTTGAACTGCAATTCAGAACTGGTTGATGAGCAAGGAGCATAATACCAAAGCAGTAGATTTGAGCAAGAAATGCATTAGAGAGTACTCTAAGACAGATGGATGACCTATTGCTTAAAGAAACACACACATATATTTTTTTTTCCTATTTCAAATATCTGAACAGCTGTCTTTACTTCTGTAAATTAGCTAAATAGCTGTTTGCATTCAAATACTATACTGATCTGTGGTTAGAATTTATTCCTCCAAAAGACTACACAAGGTATTATTACCTGTATTTTTATCTAGGTTGAGAGAAAAAAAGCCCAAAAAGACATTTAGCTGCCCAATCTAGTCAATAAGGCAAGACAAAACTCAAAAATATGTATCTGAATTAGGCACAGTGTATTTTCCTTATTCTCCCATTCCACTTTAGTTCCAATAGTGTCATCCTTTCAACATCTCAACTTTAGGTCCAACACACTTTCCCATTTGGAGCTCAAAATACCCTTTGGTCATGAAATGGTATCATATTGCATGTGCTCCCAGTAGGGCATAATTCAGGCATTCTGTTCACTTGTATTGTTTTTATATCTATTCACAGAAGGTATGGTACCTGTTACTAAGATTACAGAATGACCACAGTCTAGTGCATCTATGGATGAATGATTAGAGCACTGCTTACAACACTTTCCATTAGTGATCTGAGATTTGGGATTAAAGGGAATTATTAGTTTCTTGTACATTGAGACAAGAATGACAAGTAAGTCAGGGGGCAAGGGGTTGGGATGTGACTGGAGAAGAGGGCCATACAGAGGGAAGCAGCACTTTTCTGGGACAAGGAACCTTGTTCTGGCTCCTGGAGATAAGCACAACACAATACCATGTAAGCAGAGTAATGAGGTTGAGAAACTTACATGAACTTTGGGTGGGAAGGGAGTCAAGATCGCCAAAGAACCACAAAGGCCTCCAACCCATTTCCAGAAAGGTCTAAAAGAACAGTCTGTGCACAATAACAAATTATGTAGAAAGTGAGAAACTTAACTCCAGGGCAGGGCAAATTTATCTACAAAAATGTACCCCCACGAAGCGTGGAGGTATGTGTGCACCAGGACCCCGGACACACCATCAGTTGGATCAATGCTGGTGCCAGAATTAGTGATCTCTTTCTTCCTTTCTTCCTTTCTTCCTTTATTTTCTCCCTATCTTTACTCCATCTCCCTCTCTCTCTTCCCTTTCACCCTCCCCTTTTATCCAAAACACACTGTCATGTGCTTATTTGAGGAGATAAGCGACTAACATATGAATTTCCATGCAAAGTGTATAATTTACTAAAAAAACCTTATTAAGCTTTTGTGGACCCTCTGACTTTTGTTGTTCCTTTTGACCATAAGCATCTATGAAACTCCGATGTTCCCTTCCCCTTAAGGGTGGAATACCACACCTTGTTTAAAATTTTTTAGGCCCCTAAGATATTTAAGAGAAGGTAAATAGAGGTTATAAGATGTAATGCAAATGGACAATGTAATGAGAGCAATATGTGACAAATTAAAGCAGAATTTTCATGTGAGAAAACCTTGAAATTTTAAGTTGTTTTGAAAGAATTAGTGATCTATTCTATTATCCAGAAGTCATTAAAAACTTCAGTCTTTAAATAAAGCAAAAAATCACATCCATATATAGGTCGAAATACATATGATGCTGTTCATACTCTGAGAACAAACAAATGGACAAGAAGGCAAAACTGAAGTAAATATGCAGTTCTAAATAGACACTGATATTGCTCTTTCCTTATTCATCACTGTTATTTCAGTAGTTTAGGTGTCAAGCTGGATTACTTTTAGAAGCTGGCTAGGAAATATTCTAAGCCCTACCTCATAAATGCCAAACATTTCATGTTTTATTTCCCATCTTTTTTTTGTTTGGTTGGTTTTATTTCATTCCAGCTTTTATTTGGTGGCTGTCATTTTAGTAATTGAAGTAATACTTGAAAAAAGTACATAACATTTTTGGCAAGAATGTACCCAAAGCTTAAGTAGCCTTATCTCAGCTGGTGAAAATACTGGAATAAAATGATTATGGTTGGTAAGTTAGCAAATTAGTTTATATCAGAAACTCGTATTTCTATGATAGTACCATCACCCTCTCCATTTTTTAGAAGTTCATCATTTTAGGACATTCAAATGTGGTAACAATGAACAAAATTCAAGGACTGATGCAGGAAAATAATGGATTTTCTTCCGCCCCAGCATTAGTAGAAAAGTCATAAATAGACTGAAAGTTCCAAGAGACCTTTAATTGCATTTTTCTCTTCCACAGAGTTCAGTCACTTACAAACTTGCTTTAAATACAGCAGAAAAGTGACAAATATACCTTGAAGTCTGGTGTCAACTTGAACTGAGAATAAATGACCTATTTCCCTTTTCCTCTCCCTTTGGTTCTCACCTCTAGGCTAGATCTGCTGCAGATAAGTGCTTAGTGCAGGTAATCTCTGAATTCCTGTAATTAAGCTAAATCAAAAACGTTAACAGCCTAATAATTCTTGTTAGTTTTAAATATATAAAGGACAGGTTCTCATTACCTTTGTGTTCTTGCATACATAAAAGATCCTACTGTGATGATCAAGGGTTAAAATAAAGCAGAAATATCTATTGTTTATACCTGATTTTAAATTCACAGAAACATTAGGATTCACAGAGTCATTAGGACCCCTGGAGTTTGTCTAGTCCAACCCGCTCCTGTACAAAGCAGGGTCAGCTGGAACAGATTTTCGAGGGCCATATCCACTCAGGTTTGGAACATCCGCAAAGTTGCAGACTCCACAGCCTCTCTGTGCAACCTGTGCAAGTGTTTGATCACCCTCACAGTAAAAGAAAAGAAAAAAAAAGAAAAAAAGGAAGAAAAGCCCCTGTATTCTTATGTTTAGATGGAATTTAATGTGTGTTCACTTGTGCCCACTGACTCATTTCTGACAGTTCTGTCAGTGGGCACCACTGAGAGGAGTTTGGTTTCACCTCCTTCATTCTTTCCTATCAGGTATTTATCCACATTGCAAGTTCCCCCTGAGCCGGTCCTCTCCTCTGGGGTGAACTCCTGCAGCTGACTCTCCAGCTGCAAGTCCCAGCTCTCTGGACCTCTTTCTGTATGTCAGAAGCCCCAGTGTCTGAATCACCTCTGTGGACCTGCTCTAGGCTATCCCCAGTATGCCCTGTTTGTCTTGGGCTGAAGAGCCCAGAACTGGGGCTGGAGTTCCAGTTCCAGTGCTTAGCACAGGTGAAAGACTACCTCTCTTGGCTTGCTGGCAACACTGCTAATGCAACCCAGGAGGCTGATGGACTTCTGTGCAACACAATACCAAAAACCCCAGAGTAATCTTGTTCAGGAAGTAGTGTTTGACTTCATATTTGAATAGGTAGATAGCATCATGGGTATGTTTTTGCTTTGCATAACTTTCCTGGTGCTGGCTAATCAATTGCATGTTTGAGTTGATTAAGATGTCAATGAAGCTTTTTTTTCTTAAAACTGATTTTGGTTTTGGTGGGTTTTTTTCTTTAATCTTTGGTTTCTATGTAAAAGGATTTAAGCTCCATTTAGAGAGATTAGTTTGGTGATTATAGAAGAGATCACAGAAAACTGTGCTTTCCGTAATCAGATACTGCATAGATATCGGAGCATGAAAACCATTAAATTATTCATTTGATTTTGTAAGTCATTCTTTCTCTATCTGTAGAAGAACTGTGTTTCTTTATAACTATTTAAATGAATTTTAAAATATTCTCTTGAGCCTTAATCAATGTCAAATCTGGAACTCCTATTGACTTTGAAAGTGAAAGATTCAGATTCAAACTGTGTAGGAATAAGAGGTACATTTCAGACTAGAAGTTCTGAAAATTGGCAATAATTAAAAAACATATCAACAGACGACTTTTGAATTATTCAAGTAAATTAAAGAAAAAAACAAAAATAAAGGCTGGAATGAAAAAAATCAGAAGCTGATTCCAGCTCCTGTATTATTCTCAGCTATGAGTATCTTTCACAGAATCAGAGCTTCCATCACCTTTTTGGCACTGGGAGTGCAAAGAACAAATCAAGACTTGCAGAGAGAAATCAGGACAAAGCTTTCTATTGATCTTTAATTGCTTTAAGAGCTTTTGTGAAGCCATGAAGCATGGTGTGCATCTGACAAAAAGTTATGGAGCAAAGACCGGCCATTCTTTAGTTCCAGTGCGTCATCTCTAAGCTGGATACATCAGGCAAAATTGCAGTATATAAATAACATTGTCTATGACAGTATATCAGTGCATTAATCTTCCAGTAAAACATTTTATGATATAAACTCTTTTGCTAACTTACTTGTAACCTAAGCATAGGGTGCAGTCTTGTGAAAAGTGGCCTTTAAGTACTTTTTAAAAGTACTATTTCAACTACTAAAATGACAGCCACCAAAAAATAAAAGCTGGAATGAAAAAAAAAAGGGATGGGAAATATAACATAAAATGTTTGTCATTCCTGAGCTAGGGCTTAGAACATTTCCTATTCAGCTTCTAACAATAATCTAGTTCAACAGCCAAGCTACTGAAATAACAGTGATGAATAAAAGACCAATATCAGTGTGTATTCAGAGTCAGATATATACTTCAGCATTCTTGTCTGTTTGTTTGTTCTCGGAGTATGAACTGCAACATTGTTAAACAAACAATATTGGAAATAATGCATAATCACATGCAATGTTTAAGCTTTTCACTTAGGAAATATACTTAAAACATTACAATTTCAATAAAACTCCTGTCAAGAAATGGAATGTACTTTGTTGTTTGTCCTAGCCTCAGCTGGTAAAACCCACTATCAAGGCCAAAGTCTATCAAGATTCCTGATTTACACAAGGTATGCACCTAGTGTTTGAACTGCATACTACAACTGTAGTAGTAAATTGTACAGTTTATTACTGAGATATATCTAATTTTCTGAGAAGTTTGACACAGTCATAATGACATAGTAGTATTATACAATACAAAGTGAAATCATTAAATCATATAAAGCAAAAGCAGGAACCTCTGGGACATGATGTGGATGTATTTTAAGGTACTAAAATTGGATGCATCTCAAGGTACTAAAATATGAGATATTACAGAAAATCAGTGCAATTCTTAATAGAGACACTTTGAAATAGCAGCGCCCATTTTGGCAGAAAACAAGAGTAGTTCTATGGTAACTTAACCCTGTAGAGCAATTCACATATTCACTTTTGGCATGGGCACTTATTTTACACTGCTGTTTTCTAGTACCAAAAGCTCTTTTGGGGGCTCATCCTAAAGAAAAAGGAAGGAAGGCCTCATAATTCTAATACATGAGCTCTCTTGCCTCTTCTCAACTCTGTGGGGCACTCATGAACTAAGCCAAGGATACACACTTTCTCATGCAGCCTTTTTTCCTGCCTCCTTTTATGAAACCACAAGAAGTTGCTTTCTCTTCTTAATCTTTTTCAGGGGTTTCACGGAGGATGAAAACTGTCTTCAGCTCTTTTACAGGCTTTAGCAGAATGTCATCTGGTGCTGCAGAAGGCTGGCAGCATGCAGGTTGCTTTACAAAAAATAAAAGAACAGGTAGCTGCTCTGTGCAGTTAATAGCTTAAATGTATACAGTCAAAGAAATCTTGCTGTAAGGGTTTTAGGAAAAAAACATAAGCTATTATTTCCCCATTAAATATTAACTCTCCTCCTCAGAACTCCCCAGTAAGCAGTATTTTACCCAAATTTACCTTAACATTCAACCTAGTTTACTAAGAAGATACAAATGAGGTTGATGTTCATTCGTCAAAAAAATACTATTTTTTTTCTAGGTAGGAGTTGATCATATGTTGCAGTCTCCTGTTTG
Source organism: Rhagologus leucostigma (assembly GCA_013397725.1). NCBI lineage: Eukaryota > Metazoa > Chordata > Aves > Passeriformes > Rhagologus > Rhagologus leucostigma. The sequence continues at coordinate 391,900 of VZTD01004958.1, read as the reverse complement.
TAATACTAATTATCTCAGTGTTTTGCTCTTCTGTATTTATGTTGACAACACCAAGAATGTGATATATTTCTAGGAGACAGGAGATCTAGGCGGAGGCTGTAGAAAGGAAAGAATTGCAGAGGGAATTAAAGGGACTGGTATGCCAAAGAAACAACAAGGAAAAGGTCAAGAAATTGAGTAAGAAAATCTAGTAACAAAAGAGTTAAAGGGAAAGCAAAGAAACCACAACTGTTAACTTTGTTCAGTGAAATACCTATGAGGGCAGTCTTCCAGGGGATCCCACTGACAATCTCCCTGTTTAGCTGGAAGTTTGTCTTCCTAAAGTTCAAGAGCTTTACTTTACTCCTAATCTGACCTGTATTCCTCAAGACTGTGAACTCCACCAATGCATGATTGCTGCAGCCCAGGCTACGTCCAATCTTGACATCCCCAACTAGCTCTCTTATGTTGGTGACCATGAAATCTAATATTGTGTTCTCTCCGGTAGGCCTGTCTATCACCTGCCTTAAGAAGTTATCCCCCATGCCACAACCACAAAGTTCTCTTTTTTGCCTCAGTCTCTTATTTTTACCCAAAGGCTTTCTATCTGCTCATGGCTGTTCTTCGTAGACAGCTCTTTATACTTAATCCCAATCTTAATGTAAAGGGTAACCTCTCCTCCTCTCCTTCCTTTCCTGTCTCTCTGAACAGGCTGTAGCCATTGATAGCCACACTCCAATCATGGGATTCAGCCTGCCAAGTTTCAGTAATGACAACAAGGTCATAACATTCTAGCAGCATGGTGGTTTCCAATTCATCCTGTTTGTTTCTGCAGGATACGCAAAACTAAAACCCCAACACCTCATACACAGAATAAAAAAAAATAAGAAAAGAAAAAAAATATTTATTTTACCTTATGTTTTTACAGTTAAATGTCATATATAATGAAAAGTGAACAAACCTCTGCCCTGGTTTGTATTTGCTTTTAGTTTGAGTTATTACAGTTTGGAAAGCTATAATGGTTGGTGGCTTTCTGTTTGAATTTTTTTTTTGTTTCTTTTGCTTGTGTTTTGTGTGGGTTTTTTTTTCATTTTCGTTGTTGTGAAGGTACAACATTCATTTAATGTTTTAAATATCTCCCTCTTTTGACAGTTAGAGCTTCAAGCAACAAAGGTAGTACTACACCAAGTAGCAATTACTGTGCTTCAGTAACCCTTCTCTAACTTAGTAAGTTCTAGTTCTGGACTATTTCCAAGTTTTTATCATTAAGAAATTGGTATGGATCCGGGTAACAGGAAAAAAAAGGAAATACAAGGTTTTTCAGTTCCATCTAGTGGTAAGAGAAGGTATATTTCTCAAAGCATCAATCAGTCTCAGTAATAATAGTAATAGAAAGGTTAGCAAAAATAATACAAATCAAAGTGATGAAAAATGGGTAAGTTAATAATAAAAAGTTTTAATAATAAAGAAGTCAACCCGCTCTTTTCTGTTTAATATTTTCTGTATGAGAGAAAATAGTTTTTGATATCTAAGTCCCTAATTATTTTACAGGAATGAAAGAACAGCTTTTAAAAGCTTGGTGAGCAGGTACATTGTCTGTTGCAGTCATGCAGTATGTTTGTTCAAAACTTATTTTATGATAATAACCAACCAACCGAAAAGAATGAATCCTTCTTTTTGCCTTCACTGGCCTTCAGATATGGTGATGTTGTTTGAGTTTATATTGCAAATCCATGCAATTTCAGTATAGAACATGCAGACTGCTCAAAATTACAATGGCAAATTAAACTGCACAATTCCTCATTGCGTGTTATAAACAAATGTAAAGCATTTGCAGTGATTTTTTTGGGTTGTTTGTTTCCTGTAACATTTACCTAAGAAGTGTTTGATTTATCTATAAAGGCATCATGTTGTTACTAATATTCACTGTTTTTACCCCCTGAAATTAAAAGCAAATACAAAAAGAAAAATATTAGCCATGTTTGCTTCATGGCTGAGATAAGAACATTGTAGGGAGCATGTGACAGCATCAATCATGAGAACAAGCAGAGACATAAAGTGATCATGTACTGCCAAATTAAATTAAAAACTGAGACTGCACTGGGCAAAACCAAAATATCCTTCAAGAACAATGAAGAATAGACTTTTCCTTTCATGGGTGATCTGACACAACCACAGATTTATCCATTTTCTCTCTTCCTTGTTGAAGTAACTTCCCAAATAAAAAAAGGCAATAAATCATTAAACAAATCATGATATTGAGTAGCTTTACAGATGTAATTTTTACAAATAAAAAGTATATGTGTTTGTTTTTTTTTCTGCAGTGGTACAAACTGGGTTGGGAGGGATAAGGGTGGGGGGGGGAACGGACAACAACACAATACCCTACCAAAAACTAGTCAGGACATATGATATGGGGCAAAATAGACAAGTTGTAGTCTTTTGCCGGTCAGCTGAAACCCTGATTGCAAAAGGTCTCTTCATCTAGCGATTATCTGTTTTCTATAATCATCATAACATGTAGAGATTAGTTCTTTGAAAGTCACTTGCAGGAGCAGACCACTTCTGAAACAAAGAAATACATAAACATGGGTGCACTGGAAAGAGCCCAGCAAAGGGCCACAAACATTAAGAGTCTGGAGCATCTCTCCTGTGAGGAAAGGCTGAGAGAGCTAGGACTGTTTAGCCTTGAGAAGAGAAGGTTCCGGGCATGTCATTTATATTTAAATTCCTGAAGGGAGGCTGCAAAGAAGACAGAGGCAGTCTCTCCTCAGTTGTGTCAAGTGATGAGACCGGAGGTGATGGGCACAAGAGAAACACAGAAGGCTCCATCTGAAGATCAGGAAACACTTTTTTACTGTGGGGATGACAGAACTCTGGTACAGTCTGCTCAGGGAAGTTGTGGAGTCTCTATCCTTTGTTATATTCAAAAGCTGTCTGGGCATGGTCCTGGGCAACCAGTTATAAGTGGCTCTGCTTGAACAAGAAGATTGGAACTTCAGGGGTCCCTTGAAACCTCAATCATTCTGTGGTTCTGTGAAAGTGAAAAATATCAGAAAAATATCTGAAAGGGCTTTCAAGTTTATGTAGTAAACGAATAGCTACACAGTATTAGATAGTCATATGACCACATGTCAAAATGGCAATTATAAAAGCATCTGAAATTTCTTACAATCATGCAGTCCACCTGCCTGTTGCTAAACCAGAAATATGACTGTGGCAGAACTGAACGTCAGATTAGTTTATTATATTCCATTGGCTTTTTTTGGTCTACCTAGTATTAGCAAACACTGGGAGTTTTATCATTAAAAAGGTTTCCAGTGCTTAATAGACTTTATTGAAACAAAAGACTTCCTTGAAATTGTTCTAATTTTTTTTTTTTACTTCACTTAATTTTACTCTATTTCTTTAAGACTTTACTCTATTTCTTCTCTATTACTATGAAGTAATATTATTTATTTTTCTGTTAATGGTATAGAAACATCTTAGTATTGTAATTATACACTGAGGGGGGTTTTTGTTCAATGAAGCAGTTGTAAACATATTTAGTTTTACTGAGATTATTTAATCACCTTTCAGTTATCAGTTAATCTATCCTTCTGAAAACCTTTTCAGCTATTCAATGAATTCTTTCCAATTTGCCTTCATTTTCCCCCGATAATGAGATTTGGAAATTAATAAAATAAACTTTTTTTTTTTTTTTTTGGGGTGGCAGTTTGGTTTACTTTGTCATTATTCCCAGTAATGGAGGGCATAGCACAGTTTGTCTCAGGTCTGTAGATACAAGCCCTCCAGAGGTACCAGGCTGTATTTAGAGAAATGGGCTCAAGCAGTTAAACATTTATTATTTTATTATTATTTATTTATTATTATTTTATTATTTTTTATTATTATTTATTATTTTATTATTATTTATTATTATTTTATTATTATTTTATTATTTATTTATTATGTCTATATTTTGATCCGGCTTGATGACAGCAAACACAGAATGGAAATGGTGCTGCCATGTTAGAGCTGTGTCATCCCTGTGCTAATGAAGCCTCTGATTCTTTTTCCTGACCACTAGAACCATTTTGTTGTCGTCCTTTAGCCATTTTGGACAGACTTTTAGACTCACGATTGCAAATGTTTGAAACCCAGCATCAAACATCTGAGAGATCCATGTTGTTACACTTTCTCAGGCTGCAGACATACTTGTTTGCATAGGTATATACACTCCATAGGTGGGAGTAAAGGATGCACTGAAAATGGTTATATATGTGTACAGCTATATCAATGCATACTTGCATGGTGGTTATATATACTTAAGGACTGAATGTCACGTGAAGAGAATTAATGGAAAATGAAAGAATGATGGATCTGGTACTGTTACCAGATGATAAATTGTCTACACCTGGTGAGCTAACACAATGCTTGTTCTACCAAAACCACTGGCCTATGGAACTGCACAATGGCCGTTGTGTAAGAAGAACAGAAAGTTCACCAGCCCCAGTGCCCTGCCAACTCAGCCAGGTCAGCTGGGACACTGGTTCGCCTTGACCACTATGGACCAGCAGAGAGACCACCAGGACAGAAGAACAGATGCATAAAGGGAGGAGAAATATATTAATGATTTTGTGGACATGATTATCATATATATGTTTAGTCCAGGAGAGCTGGTGAATATGTATGTAGAATATATTCACATCTCTCTTTGCAACCCTTAGCTTCTGCTCCTAAGTTTTCAGTGACATTCAAGAACATTAAGCTAACTGTCAACATAATGTTGGACGTCCCTGTTATAAAAGAGTATTTGTATTTCAAAACTTTCTGNTTTTTTTTTTTTTTTTTGGGGTGGCAGTTTGGTTTACTTTGTCATTATTCCCAGTAATGGAGGGCATAGCACAGTTTGTCTCAGGTCTGTAGATACAAGCCCTCCAGAGGTACCAGGCTGTATTTAGAGAAATGGGCTCAAGCAGTTAAACATTTATTATTTTATTATTATTTATTTATTATTATTTTATTATTTTTATTATTATTTATTATTTTATTANCAGCATCAAACATCTGAGAGATCCATGTTGTTACACTTTCTCAGGCTGCAGACATACTTGTTTGCATAGGTATATACACTCCATAGGTGGGAGTAAAGGATGCACTGAAAATGGTTATATATGTGTACAGCTATATCAATGCATACTTGCATGGTGGTTATATATACTTAAGGACTGAATGTCACGTGAAGAGAATTAATGGAAAATGAAAGAATGATGGATCTGGTACTGTTACCAGATGATAAATTGTCTACACCTGGTGAGCTAACACAATGCTTGTTCTACCAAAACCACTGGCCTATGGAACTGCACAATGGCCGTTGTGTAAGAAGAACAGAAAGTTCACCAGCCCCAGTGCCCTGCCAACTCAGCCAGGTCAGCTGGGACACTGGTTCGCCTTGACCACTATGGACCAGCAGAGAGACCACCAGGACAGAAGAACAGATGCATAAAGGGAGGAGAAATATATTAATGATTTTGTGGACATGATTATCATATATATGTTTAGTCCAGGAGAGCTGGTGAATATGTATGTAGAATATATTCACATCTCTCTTTGCAACCCTTAGCTTCTGCTCCTAAGTTTTCAGTGACATTCAAGAACATTAAGCTAACTGTCAACATAATGTTGGACGTCCCTGTTATAAAAGAGTATTTGTATTTCAAAACTTTCTGGCCACATATAAGAGAGAATCAAGCATTTAAAGAAATGTTATCTTAAATTTTAATATTTTTTTTGCTGTCTCTTCATTTTCTAGTTTTACTTGACAGTAGTATTAATTAACAATTCATGAACTTCAAATTAGCCTTCAAAAGCCAGATTTGCAGAGATAACTGAGTCAAATTTTTTCACCTACATGAAGTGTTCACCTTTTCAGTGGAGATCAGTGAGCTGAGGCAGTTGATGTCCTCGTGGCCCACATGTGCTGAACATTGAGACAGTTTGTTATAACCGCTTAGGTATGGTCGTAGACTGTTAAATGTCCAGGAATCTAAATGGGAAGTGGAAACAGTGGGTGCCTTCAGAAGTCTGATTATTTTCAGATTGATGTTTATATGCTAATCTTTCCCGGTTGCTGCCTATGCTCATATCTCCAGTCTTCATTGTAATATATCTTCACAGTATTCCTAATCATATCAACATTTCTCTTTTAGCTTTCTTGCTAAAGACAGATTATTCAAGAAAAGTAAAAACTATCAACATCCAGACAATTTTTTATTCACCATAAATTTCAGTACCTTCATTTACTAACTGACCTATTTTCTTTCTGTTATTTCTTTTCTCTCTGAGCTATTTCTTTGTTCCTGTTGTCATGTTATCTAACATGCATTTATTCTTTCTTTTCTTGGAATTAAACCCAGAAAAAGTCCTTCCTGAAAATCGTTGTTTTCTCCTGTATCACTGCATCTATTTCTCTTCAGAGTTAGAAACTATTTTTTATGACATCCTGATAATTTTTCTAAGGGGTTAGTATGCATTAGAATTCCCTAGTTCTGCATCATTTATTACTTACTCCTAATTAGAGTCTAATGGTTCCATGAAGAATTCTCTGTACTTGAAGTGTAACAATGGCTTGTACATTTGGTGTTTTGTGGGACTGGGGGAGGGGGAGTCGACATCCAAGAGAGATGCAGAGGAGCCTATTTAGTGGTGAAAATGTCTGAAACACACTAGAACTTTTCTATTGGTCTCTGAGGGCTGAATGAAGCATATTCAATAATTTACTATGTGAGAAAAGGAAAATCAAAACTCTAATCTATTTCTGCAGTAAATAATCTAACCATATCACAGACATATTTTTTTAACTTCTCTATTTCTAGTCCACTTCCAAAATCAGAATAGTACTCAACATTTACTACTGAACTGGATAGGAGAGAACTGCTGACCTTGAAGGTAATGTGCTCCAGCCACTAAGGACAAACAAATCTTTGTGAGTGGGAATTCTTGATGACTCCAATAGCAGATCTGACATGAGGTTATAAAATTTCTATAGGTATTCAAGAATCAGACACCCAGTGCATAATTCCTGAGATTTTCAGAATCATTTTGTCCTGGAACAGTGTATTTTATATTTAGTTTATACAGAAGGCAATGCTGAAAGGCTCAGACACTAAATTCTAGGATTTTTTCTCATTTTGAGCTGAGAAACTGCATGGTTAAAGCTGAGCTGAATAAGGACGAGAATAAACTCTTTCCAAGTCTCATGAACACCCCATCCACTAATAGATAACAAGCGCTGGAAAGCTTAATAGCAGATGACCAATGCAATGACAGTGTGAGCAGAGGAGCTCTGGAATTGCTATTGCTTCAGTGTGCTCAGATAAGGCCTCTAAAGATGCCAGTGAGGCAGATAACAAGTGCTGAATGCCTGATCAGTCCCTTCTTCCTTTCCTAGTCTCCTTGTAGCTATATCACCCAGATAGATGCAAGAGTGTGACTCTCCCCACTCTCCAGTTTGAAAACAATCTGCACCCATGCACCTCCAGGCTTTTTCTGACTTTATTTAGGGACCAAGGAAGGGGCATGCTTTGTGAAAAGGAACAATCATGGGCAAGATCTTTAAGGAATGATACTGTATTTCCTTTCTAAAGTTACATTCCTGTTGATGCAGAGACAATTCTTTACTAATATCTTCTGTGGTTACCTGCTTCTAAAGGGGTGCAAGAGGGCAACAAGACAAATGGTCATGATGAAATTTTATACTGCTCCTTATCCTGTATGTGCCATAGCTGTTCTTCTTTTTCACGGTCCTCTGACAAACCTCATCCTTTCAGTAAAGTATTCAGAGGTTGATTTTACAACCTCTTGCTTGTAAGAGTGCCTTTAGTTGTAAGCAATTGCATATGCCTGCATCTAAAATTATACTTGTGCATAAGGTGTTTCTACTAGCAGTGTTGCTTTTGTTTTAATGCAGAACTTCTTGCTATAACCATATTAAATATGTTTGATGAAATATACCACTATTACCTAATATAATGTTTTATTATATTTGTTTTAAAAGTAATAGCATTTTTATGGGTGAGCTATTAACATGGAAACACAATGACTATGATACACAAAATACATAGCATACAGCAGCAAAAACCTTAATTTACTGTCCCACAGCATTCTATGCAGGAAAAAAACCCAAAACCCAAAAACAAAACCATGATTAAACAGAAGGAAATTAAAATATAAAACAAACAGATTATTGAAAATGGATTATGTGAGATTACCAGTTTCAATACCTTCCCTTGGCAAATGCATACATGGTGTTTTCACCTACAAGCATTATCTGCTGTTCTTTCAGAATATGTATTTTCAGAATATTCAGGTTTTTTGCATATTTGCTTTGCTTTATTTCCAGCATATTTCATAGGAGTTTTTAAACTTTGCCTTTTTTATAATTACTTTGGAATATATGTTTCCCACAAAATAAAAGCACTAAGAAAAGAAAGCAACAAAACTGTTTTCAGAGATTTTCTTTGTACTACTTTAGTTTTAGTACCAGTGCATTACTTAAAATATTAATGCATTTTTAATACCATCTGTGCGCTGGGAGATGTAGCTCTTCTTAGTAAAACACAAGCATGCGATATCTGAAGCCCCACTGAAATCTGCAAAAAGTGCATCCAGGGATGTACAGTCCTGAGATTTCAGGGCTGCACAACCATGAGGCCTCCACTAATCTTATGATGTGGAGCATGTATTACTCACTACAGTGTATTAATAAGGTTGGTTCAGACCTCTGTTACACTCTTCTCCATCTTTCATTCATCTATGCCTCTAAGCAAGGTTTTGTATTTTAATACTGACTATAAACACTAAAGTTTCAGACTATTACAAGAATGTTTTCCTTGTATGTTGATCACAGTGAGGAAATAGAGAATAATTTATATAGTGTACCAAAGATATTTAATTCAAAAGAAGTAGTGTTGCAGTACTCTACATTGGTAATCTTGTTTCCATTAAGATAATTAATCAATGGAGAGGATATCCATTTTTGCAGAATAATAGAAAACAAGTAATTAATAATATGCTCAGAATTAATTCAGGAAAGACTACTTTAGCCACTTAAGACTGTTACAGTTTAACCAGACTAAGACACCTGAGAAACAAAAAAAGTTGTATACATATGTTAATAAATAATGGCCATTTGAGTGATTTGCCCTTCTATTTGTCCAAGAGTGGAATTAGACAGAGGGATCTGTCTCACCCAGCCTTAGGATCCATAACATGCTCCACTGCAAAAGATGAAGAGAAGTAAATATTACCTGGGAATAGTTGACTTGGGAGTCTACTTCAGGGTGTAATAAATCATATATTAGAAGTATCTATTTCAGTTCAAGAGGTCCAAAGTTTAAATTATTTGGAGTTTGCCATCTAGATCTACAAAATTATTAAAAAATTCATTCCATCAAGGAGATTTTTTAATTCATTTTTTTTTTTGTCAGGATAATTGAAATTCTTGTGACAAGGAAAACGTCCACAGTCCTGTAATGTATGTTTGTCCTAAGTCAAGTGTTAGTAAAAAGAACTTGTTTGCCGGATTAACTCTTTGCAGTTTGTAGTTACAGCATTTCACGGCACTTCTTACAAATTATGTAAGCAGCACACTGCAGCCTGAGTTAGGGACTGCACCCAGATTCTGCAGGGATCTGTGCATACACAGATTGATGCCAGGAAGATTCTTTTTGTCTAAAGAACCAGTGCTAGGACTGATGCTGCAGTGCAGTGGAATTAGTTGTTAACAGCTGAAATATCTCTCTTCTTTATCTCTCTCTTTAAGAGTAGATTTTCAGTTTTACCAGAGCTTGTTGTAACAAAACATTAAACCCTCCTTCACTTCTCTTAATGTTTGTCTTTAATGGGAATTTTCAAAACCACTGTGCGTTTTAAGGAGCAGAAATCTTTTGTGACTTCTAAATCATATTAAAACATGAATCATTTTCTCTGGTATTTGTACACTCCAAAATCGCACAGACACCTTCAAAAATCATTGGCCAGTTAAATCACAGCTCACTGTTTCAATCAGTTTCCTAAAGCACGGATGTGAAAAGTCTAGTGTAAGGAGGGATTAGTACCATATCGTAACAGATATATGTAAACCGATTTTTTTTAAGATCGCCACAGAATTTTTCCTACCCTAATGACTGAAAAATTGAGACAGACTGTTGTGTCACTGCTAAAATACAGATAGTTGGGAGAAATCCTCATTCTGTAACCATCAGGAACTTCTGGCTAGAGATGAGTGCAGCATTTCTGAAGTCTGGGGGCCCTTGCTGATAATTCATTGAGGGTGACCACTTCTCCGCTTGAGGAGATTTTGCTATGTCTGAGCTGATCAGGTAGTGAGAAACCAAGAACTGAAAATCACTGATTGCAAAGAGCTCCAGGTTTAAAAAGGATTTGAAGTATGGAGGAAAGCAGTGTACATAAGCATAATCTCTTGGCCTTGGAACATAACCTAAGAAAATAAGAATTGCCAACTTCTGGGAACCCTTCTCAAACCTGAAATTGAGGATTTAGCCCAAATCCTGTCTGGCTTCTACTGAGAACTTTCGTTATGATTTTTTGTCCTTATTTACTAAACTAGAAAAAAAACCCAACCAAATACAGAATGTTTATTGTTTGAGTATATATTCATAGAATTTATTAAATCCCATTAATATGAAGAAAAGCAGAATAGAATGTGAAGGGAAAACAATATGTCTTTTTTCCCCAGTACTCTCTCATGTGATGGCAATGCCAACAACTCAGTGACTTTTCAATGTTGTTTTTTTTCTCCAGAGATATGCTTTTGAGTAGTAAATTGAGAGAAATAAAGGGAGAGCAGGAATAAAATAAAAAGAGGATGGGAAAAGAAGACCAAGGACAGGAAAAGAGAGTAGAGAGGGTTTTCAAAAAGACGACAGATAAAAAGAAGAAAGATCTCAAAGAAGCAGTACTTCAAATGTAAAGAGGAGGAGGCAAGTGTTTCGAAGAGAGGATTAATAAAATTAGCTTTGGCTGTGAAACAGACGTTTATCAAAATATTCTAATTTCTTATGAATAGTCTAAATTCTTAAGAATATGAAAGGCAATTACAGTGTGACTATTCTTTTACTTCGTTTTTTTTCCTGCTTTCCTCTTTAGTGTTTATGAAGAAGTGCAAGAGCAATATACACTATCATAGCAAAGCCATACACCATGGAACTTTAGTGTGCTCGAGATACTGTGACTGCCTGAAAAGGATACCAGGGCCACAATGCCTTTTTGCACCTGGATTTAGAACAGGTTAAATCACTAGAAAATATCAAACTGATCTAATCATTAGTAGATACTTTATGTGCATAAAACAACAATTAGCGACATAATGGAAAAAGGGAAAATGTGAAAGCTCTGCAGGAGAGGCAGTCAGAGTCCTTGCCTGGTCAAATAACGTCAGTCAAAAATAAAGAAATACCTCCATGAAGGAGCCAGGTATAGTAGGGTACTGCAAAAATATTGGTTATCAGTAAGAGATATAATTTAATTTCTAATTTCACACACTTTTAATTTACAAATAGCTAGTTTGCTAGTTGTCCCACACATCTTATATCCCCCACAGTTATCTGTAAATTGCGTGATTTCTGTCTCCTCTCACCCCTAATTCTTCTTATCCAACATCCACTATGTCAAAACTTATTTGAATATTGTTTCAAATTCTGATGGCCTGTATTCATTATGGGAGCCTTAAGCGTGTTAGTGTTTCTATTTCTGTTTCTGAGTTAGCTTCAAAAAGGTAAAATATATAATAGAGCTTTCTTGGAGATATAAAGACATATGATTACTTTTGTGAAGATACTGAAACTGTTGCAGAAAATAAATGGTCAGTTATCAGTCTTAAAATCAGAAGAAGAGCCCATGCTGACAACATTCCTATGAGTAAAAAGCTCATTCTGATCAAGATAAAGAATACCATTCTATTTGGCAGTTGTAGAAGAGACAGCTTCAATGTATAAGGATACACACAGGGAAAGGGTCTTTTCCTGATGCTTGTTGACATCTCCAAAATATGAGAAGTAATTTGCAATTTTAATGTAATCTTTACAAACTTCTTACTATTACTTCACATACATTGACTTTCTCCCTCTTAGATTTAACAGTATATAATGAATATTCACAGAATTTTTAAAGATCTTAGATATCAATTTCCTGTGGTTTGTTTTCTTCTATTTTTCTTTCCTATTTCTGTTTTCCTCTTCAAATCAAGATATATAAACATGTGATTGTGTATTAACCTGTCTTTACTTTCTCTTTGAGCGGTGCTTTCTTGAAATGTGACAACTTACCTTTGTATATAAACACAAGCTAGATGCTTGCATGCGAGATAGAATATAGTTAGTGAACCCAATTGGAGTAAAACATTAGCAACTGCTCCAGTTAGACATGTCCCTTCTTTCTTCCCTTCAGCACCATCTATCTTTTCCTTAATTCCAGTGAGTTTGGCAACACGGATTTCCTTTTTCTGTCTTCCAACTGCAAGGAGGCTACTGGGCAAAAATGCCAGAAGAAAAGGAGAAGACAAAATTTCTTCTCAGACTCTTCTGTGTGTAGCTGAACGAACAACGTAAGGAAACTATTTTCTGTGGGCATGAGCAGTTTTTCCTGGAATGAAATGGGAACTTAAAATCTTAGGTTTTAAGAGCAACCAAAAGGTCCTGTTGCAATTTTAATGTATCCTAGAAATAGGTTCTAACAATGGGTTTAAAACACTCTTCTGTCCTTCACTGTAAAGCAGATTGAGTGAGCCTAGTTGCTGTGTAATCTACAACATTCTTCTGGTTCGGCTGGTCTCTCCTAACTCTTACCACTTGATATACATGGTTGTTTAGATGGTCAGCACCACTTCTGTCAGTCCCTTCTTTTGAGTTATAACATAACGAAAGTCATTTATGTTAGGATATTTTGTCAGTGTTCCTTCTCATTGACAGTTCTGCTGGATATGCACATTAGTTGCATTTTTTCTATAACAGTTTAGACCTCATTTAGAAGTTTTCCTACTGCAGATTCACACCTTCAAATTAAAAAGAAATTAATCTTAAAATTTATAAAGAATAACTATATTTTTTTCATTGATACAGTCTATTTTATTGGTATAATAAATGCCCAGAACTTTCTGCGAAGAAAAAATACAGCAAAGGTAGTCGATTTCAATAGCAGTATGTCAGAGATGAAGTTAACTCTCAGAAAAAGTATTTTTTTCCCTGTCCTTACCACAATAATGTTGTTAGCACAAAATAAAAGAAAATTGATGAAAAAGATAGTGTATACTTGATGTTGATGGAACGCATGTTTGTGTCTAATACACTAGAGAAACTCTCCAATAACAGTTCACCCAAGTGAAAATATTGGACCATTTTCCTCCCAAGGTCAATGTCAATTGAGGTTATTGACTATATAAATGCTAAATACAAAAGTTTGTATTGTTCAAGGCTACTCTTAACTTGTACACTATACTTTTCAAGGTTCCTCAGTTACATTTAGAGTTTGCATCCCTCACTCATTTATGCCATTTCCATCTTTTGTCCTGTTTCTTTCTTTCACAGTCTTTTCAGTCTGTAAATCCCAAATGTTAAAGGTGCCACTGTTATGGAGGGAAGAACATCACATTCAAGAACCCACTTTTAGCTTGTCTGCTAAAAAATGTCCATTTTCACAGACAAAGGTGAGCCTAGAGGAACAGAGGTAGGAGGGCCAACTGCCGGCCTACACCCAGACACACCATGGGATTCATCAGCCCATTACAACTCTGTCTACAAGCTCAGAGGAGTACAATGTCAAGTGGGAACCCAAGTTAAAGACTCAGAGGAAGAGATAGTCTTGTCTAGGCCATTCCCAGGAGAACCTTAGGCCTGCTTCAGATGTCACTGCTATTCCATGAGTCAAAGGGAATGTCTGTAAGATCATTTTACTGAATAAGTCACTGCTTAGTGAATTTGCAACACATTATGGGATGAAAGAGAAAAGCATTTGGGATTACAAGGGAATTATTACAGAAAGTTTAGAGGAGGAAACAAAGGCAAGTAAAACATACAGAGATAGATCTGGGTGATTTGGTGAGGAACAAGAATGAGAAAACAAAGGAGTAAGAGCATAAATAGGCACATTTGCATGTTAATAGTTTGTTGGTCTCTATAGTTTTTAGCCATTCCTTGCACCTGATGAGTTCAGTCTGTCTTACATTCTTGTTGAACTCCCTTCTAACTCTTTCCCGCATAAGGGTATCTCTCTTCAATGTGCATGTATTTAAGCGGGCTTGAGTTCCAGCAAATGGAATCAGACCAGTGGTCAGAGGTAGCAGCTGAGACAAGTGCAGTTGTGAGGGTGGGATCGGTTTTAAAGATAAGCCAGATGAGCCAGCTGAGTAGATGAAGTGACTTGGGAGCCAGTCTGTGTGTTTCTGAGGGGGAGACCACAGCAGACCAAGCTGGTTTTCAGAGCGTCTGGGGAGTCCCAGAGAATTGCTGTTTGCTTGCTTCTGTCTTTGTGTGTATATATGTGTGTGCGTGTGTGTATCTGTGTGTGTGTGTGCGTGTGTGCGTGTGTATGTGTGTATAATGGTCTGTACCAGCACCTGAATGTGACTGCAGCCCTTGGGGGGTTGTATGTCGAGGTGCAGCTGGAGAGACTGGGATTCAAGGGCAGACTGGGTGAGCTTAGCCAGGTACAAATGTACATATGTATACATACACACCCACGCAGGTACATAATGAGAAATGGGAACAGAATGATGCTTTTTGTGCTGTTTGTGTCTGTGTGAGTGATGAACATTTTCATCTGCATTGATCTGTGTGGCCAGCTGTGTATATAATGTGGTGTATATCTGTGCTCTCTGCATGTGTGCCTACTGGGAATACACGCCCAGCCTCACTACTGACTGGACAGAGAGGCATGGGGCTGCTGCAGCAGCTTTGCCTCTATCAAGCTACCAGACTCAATAACTGCAGAACTTGACATAAGTTGTTCTGCAGTCATGCAATCTGTAGAACAATATTATTTATAAGTATCTGGAGTCCAAGACCAATATTAACATTATTGGGCAGATGTAAAAAATTTTAAGCCACTCAGGAAAAAAAAAAATAACTGGTTCTTTCAACTGCCATTGCACATCTGTACACAGAGCATTTTTGGTGATTAGAGGGAAGTGGGTGAGATACCTTTCGTACTGAAAGGGGTCAGTTTATGAGCGGATTCAGCCCTCTGATATTTGTGAAAGGTTCTGCATGCTTTCCAACTTTCTGATATATATGGGATTACTCACTGAGTAAAGAATTAATCACTGTGGCTAAAGTTGACAGAATTAGGCCCTGATTAATTTGGCTAAAATCACAGGAGTCAGTCAGCATCAGAGCAAAAATAGACCGTTATTCTCACCGTAGTTCTTATTTAAATGTCATGGTGCCAAACTGGCTGCCTCTCATTAGAATTGAAAACTATGACTTTTTCTTTAGTAATTTCTCCTTGTTTCTTGGTCTGTTTGATTCAAAGGTATTGTGCAGACTGCATAGTACAATGAGCTGCAGTCCATTGAATGGAGCCAAAAGGTGTACTTCATGACTCAAAATATAAACCTGTAATCCTGAAGCACAATAGCTACTGTGATTTATTTTTTAATCCAAGGTATTGCTCACAGTCTTTTCACAGTTCTGAAAAAATTACCAGAAGTGTTATATATTTGAATGTAATCTGCTGGACAATCTTTTAGCCATTCAAACCCAGTGACTATTGAAGTATGCCTTGCTTATGTTTTGCAATTATGACAGTGTGATAATAGCTGGATGTTACACAAAGCAACATAGAGTTTGGCTTAGACTAATCATCCAAGTATCTATCCTGATTCTTGGAAGATTTGCAGCCTGAGGCAACCACCATGGCTGTGATATTGGTCAATTTACAAAACATTATTCTGCAATATTAATGCTGTGCTTTTGAAGTCTACAGAGTACATGTACACAGATTATTAGTAAAACAGAAAATAAATAACTGAATTCTAGATTAAGCATGGAGGTAATGAATGTAATGTCTGAAAAAGAAGATAAAAGAAAAGAAAAAGAACTTTGTGTTTCCTATAAGTGTTTTTCCATATTTATATTACTATTCCCATTTCACCAGGTAAAATAAAAAGGGAACTCTTTTTTTTTCCCCCTTCCCCAAGCATCCTAGACTGAACTTTGGCAATGTGTAATAGCAATGGCCATTATGTCACCACCGTTTCTTTCACCTCATGCACCTGGCTTCTTGCTGTTAGATCTCACAGACTGAGACTGAAACCATAGGATGGAAAGATACATCTTCATATCCTGTATATGGGAAGTGCTGGCAAAATCATCAGTACACGTATGACCCCTAGGACCAGCCAGACAATATTTCTCTTTCTTGCTAGAACAGTTTAATAACTTTTTTGAGGTGTAGGCTTCAGTGGATTATTGTTTTTTTGTAAAGTGTGTGATGGAGGATCAAAATAGAAAACAATTTGTTGAAAAAAGATTTCTCATAGATTTTAAACTCTCTGTCTGATTTTGTTTTAATCTGTGTATCCGAAGATGAAAGGCTAATGATCTTGGTGTTTCTCTGAACAGGTTTTTGTTGCATCATGTAACTATTGCATCCATACAGCCCTTCTGTTTTGTAAATCTTTATAAAGGTTGTGACTCAGAAGTATTTGTACAAACTGAATAAGAGAGGTTTTCACAGTCACTGGATAGGGAAGCTTGCACAAAATGCTGCCACTTTAAAGCATCCATTTCATCTGTGCTTAGCTTGTTAGTTTAGCTTGTTAAAATGAATAATCTTCCAAGGACCTATAGCAATGCTGGAAATTTTCATTTGCGAAGTTTAATCTGACTTTCTGGTTCTGTTCCTAGCATTTATAGCTTTAGCATTTGGTTGTCAGAGTCTTAAGTGACTGTAAAAACCCCACCAGCATTCAGATATTCAAGAAACTACATTACATTTTCAGTACATTTTTGCTTGAAAAAGTCAGATAAAAAGAAAGAATTTTTAAATTAATCTGTGCATAAAGCACATATATAATAGTTTCAAACATGGCAACAACATCATTCAGGGTCTGATCCACCGAGTCCAACTCAGACATATAAAAATTATTAAAGTTTAAGTTCAAGGGCAGTGCAAAGCATTCTCAGAACACTACACTAATTTCACTTAATTCCTCTAGTTCTGTAAAGATTGACTATTTGAAAAAGTTAACTGAGTCTGTGTGGTTTTAATGAGATTTACTAAAAAGGTGAAGCAAGGAAATATAGCACTCAAATACATGAAAATAGCTGAAATTGCTCTTACTGCA
This sequence comes from Rhagologus leucostigma, assembly GCA_013397725.1. NCBI lineage: Eukaryota > Metazoa > Chordata > Aves > Passeriformes > Rhagologus > Rhagologus leucostigma. The sequence goes on along the minus strand of VZTD01004958.1, from coordinate 374,577 downwards.
CTAAGCTCATTAAATTAACTTGCTTGAATGCTGGCTATTAAAATTATCAGGCCAGAGATTTAATAGGTCTAATGCATCCGTTTGGTGAGATTCACACATCTCCCTACCCAAAGGTTATTGAGCAGGCACAGTGTATTTCTTTTTGGTTAGCTGTGGTGCTGGCATGTTCACTGTGGCTGTAGTGCTGAGAAAGTGCTCTGTTAGTGCAAAGTCTGCTTAGAGCAAAGAAAGCAATTAAGGACAACCTGTATAGAGGTAACCCTTGGAAAAATTCTGGTGGAGACACATTCCATGGTACCCAATAGAAAAATCACTCCAAATCAGGGTCTCAAGTTTAATTCAGTGAGTTTTAAACGGATGTAATGGCTTAGATCTTATATGTGTCACTTAGTCAAGTCTGTGCTATACTCTCCTTCCACAGTTAAGCTGATTATTTCATTTTAGACTGTGATAAGGAGTCTGAATGAGCAGGTGAACTTCACACAGTTAAGATGATAAAAAAATTTAATGTCTTTATTCTACAGCCCCAGTGATGCGGAAGACTGTCCTTCATCCTAGTAGATAATATTAATTTCTGTTTATTTCTTCTCTACCTACAGAGCACCAGCTTTGCCATGCAATTTTAGGGTTAATGTCGTTAGCCAGCAGCCTTACAAATTCAGAAAGCCCTTAATGCAACCAAAGAAGTAGAGCAATGTTAGAGCTTAGTATGGTCTGAAAAGGCAATTTCTGGAGACTTGCAGGTTTATTGAGTTTCAGCCTCCTGGGTGCCAAACAGGCAGAGACAGCACTATGTGCCAGTGCTATGTTCCAGTTTGCAGGTACTTTGGGTGCCGTACCTTTGCCTGATATCACCCTGACAGGCTTACAGTGTCTGCAAGAAGACAACCTTTTTCTGGGGCATTGACCCCTACTTTTAACGTGTCAAATAGTTAGAATGCTATTAGAAATTATTAATCATTTTACTACTAAAAAGATGATATAGGGCTCAAGCTATTCATAGCATGAAAGAATAAAAAAGGGTTATAGAGTGAAAGGTCAGAAATAGAGAGTAAAAGCAATATTAAACTTCTGCTTCATTTTTCTACTACTTTCAGTTCAGTCAAGTTTATTTTCTGGGGAAGCATGATCAATAAAAGATGAAAAAGGGTTTAGTAGCAAACCAGTAAAAATGGCATGATCAGAAATCCTAGTATGTATATGTGTATGTATTTAATTATTTATTTATTCTCCTCCTAGACACTGCCCAAGAAACCTCAGAAGGCTACATTTCCTTACTGACTGGGAAGGTGAATAAAACCAAAATCAAAAAAGTTCCAGACATTCCATTTGTGCTGACCTTTTTTAAGGAACAATTCCTACTTACCTTGTTTTAAGCACGAGCTCTGAAGCTCTGGGACTAATTAGATGGTCCATATGTTCTGATTACAATAAACATTATGCACAACTTTTGCAAAGAACAAGGTCACTGTGATTACCTATGAGAAGTTTCATTCAGGAAGTCCATTGTCTAGAGAAACCTATTGCTGCAAGCAAATAATTCTCTTTTCTTTTTCTTCAAAAATACCACTTGAAGAGCAATATAAATATTTCATGGAAGGGTACTTATTAAGTAATAAATTTTCAATCATAATTCAAGAACATTTTAAAAGGAGAAATTTGTTCTGCATTGTCAGAGAATAACTACTTTAAAAAATAAAACCAAAGAAGACTTTATAAATGCATTTATTTAATTTCTTTTGCCTTCAGAAGTATTCTAAAGGTTAAAAAGCAATTAAAATTGTAAAATAAGTAGACTAACTGCTCATTTCATTTATTTTATCTTTCCCTTTCCTCCTTTGAATACTTTTTTTCTTTAAATGGTAATTTCCAGATATTGCTATATTTCAGTTGTACTTTCTCTTTCTCTAATATTGTCACTGTAAATATCCCCTTAAAGTACTTCTCAAGTATCTGCCAAATGTCACTATTTCTCTACACTGACAGAATGATGTTAATTAGCTTTCCTTTTTAAATGGTTTCAAAATTTAGCTTCCTTAATTAAGAATGTGATTTAGAGAAAGCAGAAATTACAGCGAGGATGCTCCCATTTTCTATTTTTGCTTTTTGAGACCATGGTCTAAATGTTTCCCAAAAAAAATGTATATTACTGCAAACAGAACACTCTTCTGAAACTTACATTTGTTATTAAAAGGTGTTATTCCCCACTAAATCCTAGTGTAGGACTATTTCTGCAAAAGTAATATGTGGATCTTTCTTAAAAAGACCGTAGGTAAAAAGCCATCAACCTATACTTACCTTAATTCAGCTGGGGGGTGGGCATCAATGTGTAGAAATGGTGACATAAAACAATGTAGCAAAGATTGTACGTTTTTTAAAATTTGCATATATTGATACAAGACAGGTAAAATGGAGAATTCAAATTCGCTAAAAATGTTACATCATTTAAAAAAATAGCCAGGCCTTGCATCCAATTTTTCTGTAATAGCATCCAAGAAAATGCAAATCTGTCTCCAACTGAAGAGTATGTTGGAGACAGCCAAGTGTGAAGATGTCATACACAGAATAGAAATAAATATATTTTAAATTGGGAGAACAAAACAACTGCAGTAAGCAATCAGCCATTCAGGTAAAGAAGAGAACATCTGTGCTTTCAGTCTCTGTTTTCTTGGTTATTTCAGTAAGGATGTGTCAGTGAATAATGCAAATAAATAAAATTAAATATGATCAGAGGCCCAAACTCATGGGTCACTTCTTTTTTTTTCAAAGCTTTAGCTAAATGCCACAGAATTTCTATGATATTATGTGCTGATCTTTTTAATTTTCTTTCTCATTTCTTTGATTTTGTTTTAGGGTTCTTTCACTTATTTTCAAAGAGTTGTATTTTGCTCTCTAGATTTATTTTTTTTCCAAGTTGCATTGCTACATTGTTGGGGGTTTTTTTTATATTTGTTTCATATGTTAATAAGATTTAACAAAATGAAAAATGTGTGTTCATGAGATAAAGAGATGTTTTTGGTAGTTACCACATTGTAAGAAAGAAAGAAAACTTGTATAGATAAAGTCAGTTAAGTACTCACAATGTGATGATATAGGTGACTGTGATTTTATTTAGACGGAAGATCTCTGCTGAAGGTAGCTTTCAGACAATTATATCGGTAAAAAAATAGGTAAAAACTGATGAAGTCATTAAATTTTCAAAAATTACAAATTATCCTGTAAAGCTTCAGTGACTGCAAATTAGCCTTTGCTATAGCCCTCTGCTAACAATCTATAGATCATTTTATTATTCATGAATTTTAGTAATTTCAGGACACCACAGGTCATCTTATGCTCATTTATTTGCTAAACACCTTGTGCTGGTATGCCTGCGCTGAAAAATTGCTACTATTTACTTCCCACAAGACACACAAGCAACAAAGTGGTGGATTTGGCCCCAGACATCCACTGTGCCAGGCAGCATATATATCTTGCTGTCACGGAAATAAATGAGGCCTTAAATTGGCTGCAAAGCTTTAAGAGCTGAAATTTATATGTCTAGTTATCAAACAGAAAGTTCAGAACACCTGCCAATATGAAACATAATTGTGACAAACTGTTACATTTTACCTTTAACTTTTTGGCATTAACACCACAACTTCATTATACGGATCTCATCCTCCCTACCCTCCTTTCTCCCTTCGTCCAGATCAGTTCCCCTCCAGAAAAACCCTCACTATACTTCTATTTGCAAATGCTGAACAACCACTGATAGATTTGCTCATCTCTCATCTGATGCAAAAAAAATCAAACCTATTAAAAACACTAGAATTTTCTATGAGAATAACAAAAAATACTCACAGATTACCATAAAAGGCTAGTGGTATTTAGATATTTGCTCTTTATAACCTGCTTAGAAGGCTTTCCATGGAATGTCTACAACCATTAAAGGCTTCTAGGTGCTTTGTTTTGTTTTGCTTTACCTTAAAAAATTTGAAATACCTCTGTCTTCCTTCATTGGCCAACTTCACTATCCTTCCCTCTGTGTCTCAGTTTCAAGCAACTTCTTTTGTTGAGACAAATCCAGCAAATGCTAAATCCCTTACTCTTTATCTAAGTGTTCCATAAAGGGGAAAAAAAAACCTGATAAAAAATCCACTTGTCTATGAACCACCTTTGAATGGTGTACTATGTGCACTGCAAGTAACTAAATATTTTCTCTTTTGTTCATGTGTATCTCTCTTTTTCCAACCACTAACAGCCACATGAAAAAACGTACCATATTTAAAGACAACATTTTTTCCTTGTTTTTTATTTATCAATTAAGAGAAAATCTAGGCTAAAACTCAATTTTGCATCAAACAAAAAATCAATATGGAGAGCTTAAAAATTCTTAAACCCCTTGAACAGAAAGCTGAACTTTCTGTTCAATAAAGGGAATATGAACAGTCTTAGAAAGGTAATTAAATGCATGGCACTTAATGTTCTTTATTATTTTAACCATGCTATTTAGCTTTTTCCAGCTCCTGTGCACTGTCTAGTCAGGAGGTTTAGTTGTGGATAAAGTAGTTCATTATGGTAATTTGTCCCATTAGCCAGATTTTGAGTCAAAAATTGGTCAAAACACACCTGTTCCTCCTACCAGCAAGGCTATGTCAGTGATCTGAAATGAATTGAAAACATGGAGGTAGTGCACACTCTTCAAAGAAAGAAAGATGAGAACTCAGTAAAAGCTAGACTTCATTTTCACCTTGTACAGACTTGTAGATACTAAATCTCTAATCCCCACAGAGAAGTTCTTCACATTTATTCCCAGGATCATACATTTAAGACATGAAATGGCCTTTTGTGTTCAGATTCCATTTTTTGGCCAAGGAATATTGCATGAAAGCATCATAAAGAAAAGGGAAAGGGGAAGGTTACTACCTTTTAGTTTCTTTCGGGTTCTATTTAGGCATATTAAACTAAATGGCAATGGTTTAGTTGCTCAGAGGCTTAGATCAGCCACAGTTGTAGAGGTGCTTTTTAAACAGGGTATGCAAACAGATCTTAAAAGATGTTTTCTACCCTGAAGTTTCCTATGACTCTATGATTAGATACATATGTGCTGAGATTATGTAGTTAATTTTGTCAGAGGTGGTTTTCGTCTTATATCTGAAGAGATTCCACAGGATATGTAATTCCTCCTAACGCATAATATCTGTAAAACTGGTCTGAAGAGATCTGACTAGTCTCAAAATAAAAACAAAAATATTTTGAAAAATAATGTCTGAAATCAACAGAGAATCTCAGGCTTGTCTGATGCAAAACAAAGTAGAACCCTCTTCAACATTATACTGCAGAGAACAAAACTACGATCAAACAAAAAAATTCCCTGTAAAAACCTTCTAGGTGTTATAATTTGCTCCTTAAATTTATCAGATCAACAGATGACTCAAAATTTCTTAGAGCAATATGGTAAAAAAGAAAATATCACAAAATTGCAGCTCTTCGTGGTATCACCATGTGAGATGATGGGTTTTGTGGGAATATCTGGCACAGAAATACCCACCTATCTCAATTATTCACTCTGTGTATTAGAAGTTTTTTAGTGGGAGAAGAAAGGAAAGGAAAATTTATGTCTATCATTTTGGGATGAATTAAGGGGTTTTTTGAGTCACCAAATTACCATGATTGCAAGTGTGAATTAATACATACTTGTACAAATAAACACATACATATCCATTGGATTGATTGCTACAATGATATTTGCAGGTGTCTTCATATGATTCATGCAATTCATTCTTTTCATTGTGTCTATCAGAAAATTTTTGTACAATTACTTATAAACATTATTTGTTTTTTCTTCTTTGTTCCCTGGCTACATATTACTCAGGTAGATAAAAAAAATAGAATGGTTCTTACAAAATATGGTCTTTTTTGTCCTGGTGAGAGTGATGTAAATGAAATCTGTGGCATGTCAGCCCATCTAGTTAATTAGTGATATGAATCGTGGGGTTTTTTTGTTTGATTGTTTATTTCATGCTCTGTTAACATAAAGCAGAAAAATCAGAAATGAACATTCCTGCTGTGTCAGAGAAGTAAATTTGAACTGTGAATGCATTAATCCCCCAAGAAATAGCAGAGCCTCAAACTTTAATTGAAATGCGTTGCACTGCTTAATACCAAAAAAGCATTTAATCGCATTGCCTTTGGTGGATATATGGTATGGATGATGAGTAGTTCTGAAAAAAATGCAACTAAATTTAGCTAAATATCATAAACAAATGCTTTCTAATGTATAGATCTGGGTAACTTATAGATGAATAGTAACTGTGCATACATAGGTTCACAAATAATCTCGTGAAAACTAAGGAAAGTACACGCTACCTCTATAATCAGCTGTCAGTAAAATAAAACGGATGAATTACATTAAGTTTTTTAACAATAGAAAGTTATTATCCATGGTTTTAATTTTAACTACGTTATTCATTTCATGGCATAAGTTCAGAATTAATGTGAAGATTTTGCATAATTTTATCTACATAAATCGCTGTTATAATGGACTTGATTGCCTGGGATACACAAAACCTAACATGGAGACCTAGCATGAGCCCAGAAGGTGCTGATCAGTGACACATAGTCCAGTTGGAGGCTGGTTGTCCCTGTTTGAGACAAAATTCAGAGGAATG
>VZTD01004958.1:218783-367835 GCA_013397725.1 Rhagologus leucostigma | reverse complement strand
CCCCACCAGGTGCAGGAAAGAAATATTCCTCAGAGTAAAGGAAAAAAAAACCTATTTATTTAACAAACACACAGGAAAAGAATAAAAATGCTACATAATAAAACCTCTTGCTGTGAAGAGAAACCTGGGGAGATTTTAAAGTCCTTCTGTGGATGTGGTCTCTCTCCTCCCCAGAGCTGAATTTTGGCGTGGGCCCCTCTGGGTCTTCCGGATGATGTTTGGTGTTGTTGAACAGTTCCAGAAGAAAAGAAGAAGAAGCCAAAGTCCCAGGGAAAAGGAAATTCAACTCTCCGTCTCTTCCAAGAAGAGGAGCCAAGAGCTGGGAAAAGCCAGAAGGTGCTTTCCTCCACTCCTCTCCCTGCAGCAGAAGCCCGCAGAGCAGATAGAGTCACCTTGGAGCACACACTGCTTTGAAAAATTCATCTGGCTTTTTTCTCTCTCTCGCGCCCAGTTTTAAAGGCACAGAAAGGCACAGGATCCATATCCGAGTGATATGGGATACAACACCATAAAGTCACCCCAAGGCACTGATAAATAGAGGCATACCCAAGGTGTCAATATTGGGTCTGACCCTCTTTAACATGCCAGTGGCATCCTGGTCTGTATCAGCAATAGTGTGGTCAGCAGAACAAAGTAAGTGACCATCCCCCTGTACTTGGCGCTGGGGGCTGCACCTCAAGTCCTGTGTTGTTTTGGGCCTCTCACAAAAAGCCACACTCTGAGGTGCTGGAGAGAAGGGCAACGAAGTTGGTGAAAGGTCTGGAGCACAAGTCTGATGAGGAGTGGCTGAGGGAGCTGGGGCTGGTGAGCCTGGAAAAGGAAGTTCAGAGAGGATGTTCCTGCTCTCTGCATCTACCTGAAAGGAGGTTATAGTGAGTATCTTCTCCTACACAACATGTGGCAGGACAAGATGAAATGGCCTCAGGTTGCATCTGAGAAGGTTTAAATTAGATATTAGGAAAATTTTCTTTACTGAAATGATGGTCAGGCATTGGAACAGGCTGTCTGGAGAAGTGGTGGAATCACCATCCCTGAGAGCATTCAAAAAACTTGTGGATGTGGCATTTGAGATGGACTTGGCAGTGTTAGGTTTATGGACTCCATTCCTTGATTGAAAGGTCTTTTCCAACCTTAATGATTCTATGATTTTATGATCTTCATTAATGGTCTGAACTCTGGGGCAGAGTGCACCCTCAGCAAGTTTGATGACAGAAAACTGGTAAGAGTGGCTGATATGCAGGGAGTTGTGATACCACTCAGAATGACCTCAGCAGGCTGAAAAAATGGGCTGACAGGAATCTCATTAAATTCAACAAGGGGAAGTGTAAAGTCCTGCATGTGGGGAGGAATAACCCCATGTACCAATACAAACCAGGACCCCTCAGCTGGAAAGTAGCTTGGCAGAGAAGGACCTGGGGGTCTTGCTGGACACCAACTTGAACAAGAGTCAGGAATGTGCCCTTGCTGCAAAGAAAGTTAATGGCGCTGCTTTAAGGGTATTGCTGCCAGCAGAGCCTGTGAGGTGATCCTTCTTCATTCAACACTGTTAAGGCTGCATTGGGGTGTTGTGTTAGGGGATACACATGATAGAGTCACCCCAAGACATGCCCAGTGACAGGACTGACCACTCTCCTATGTGCTCTCATAATCTCTGTAAAACCTCCTGTCCCAGTCTATAGAGACCTTTCAGTTGGAAATTTGGAGAATCATACCAGATGTAAATGTATTTAATGGATCTAAAATTTAGTCTTTTTTCGTAGTTTCAAATGATATGACTTAAGTACTTGAAATGAAGATTTTTAAGGTAAAATCTATTTTTAAAAAATCATTCTTATCTAAGGTGCTAATTCGTAGCATGCAAAAAATTAATTGAGGCAATTTTAAGAGAATTTCCGTTGCAGAACAGCAGTTACTGGATTGAACACTCTAAAATTACTGCAGATTTATGACAGTGTTACATGAGAAAATTTGGCTCAGGCACTTTGCATCATTGAACTGAAAACCCAAAAGTATAAGCTTTATGAAAATCTCCCAGGTAAATAAGTGCATGTGGGGGAATAAAGATTAGTGCCCAATTTAATAACAGGAAATTAGCACCTGCAGTTTTACTCATCAAGGGGAAAAGAAGATCCTTAAAAACACTTTCATGCCTTCTTTCAGTGCTTTCAGTCTCTTCTCTGTCTTTGACCCAGTTAAAATTCCACTTTAAAGAATCAATAACATGTCCACTTCTTTCCATTTTCAATTTGTTCTGATGCTTGAGGAGCAATCAGAAAGACTTTTTATCTTTCTGATGTGCAAGCCACAGGTCATAAACCAGAGAAACAGTATCAAAATCAACCCAGTCCAAGTAGTAGCTCATCTTGTTCATCTTTATCTTACATATTTTGCTAACACTCTGGAAGTTATACTTATTCAGTGGTATAGAAATCTATGCATTGATTTCAAGTTGCTGTCATAACATAAGGGACTGGCAGGTCCCAAAGTATAGTGACACCTCATTTGTAGAAACAGACAGCATACAGAACTTTTGGCTTGTTTTTTTTAAGGTTGAAAAGGTGCCAAGCTCACAGGACTGCAACACTCCCCATGAGGCCTGCTACGAGCTATCCTTTTGTCACTGGGGGAAGTGACAGAATACCCCCTCCATGAATTCCAAAATTAATTTCTGCTGAAATTTCACATTTGTTTTCCTCTGTTTGCTTTGCTTCATCCTAGTCTAATTTAAACAATACTTCTTTAAGTGAGTGCTAAAGAGTGTTTAAGCTCTGTGGAAGAACTTTTCTGGTTTTAAGCTGCAGCAGTTGTAGTGCAAGTTTAGTATCTATGGTGTATAATAATGATAATGTATCTCACTGCAGGACAAAAATGTAAGAGTAGTGCAGATAATGCAGATCAAATGTAAAAGTTAAATGAAGATCTGGATTTCTGAAGGTTGAAAAGGTGTTCATGACTTCAATTTTGTTTTCAGACTTAGTGTATTTCTAAAATCTCCTCAGCTAAAGACACTACTATTATACTTATTATTATTATTATTATATTTTTACAAAATTCCTGTTGGATGAAAGGGAATCCAGGCAAGCTGCTTATCAAAAGAGAATAAAATCTTTAAAGAAAAAGTAAAATAAATTGTCCTATGAGTAGAGAAACTCCTATCGCTGAATTTCCTTTGAGTATCTTTCCTTTAAATCCCAGCTTCTAAATAATTATGCTGAGGCAACATGGCATCTGACTGCCTTTGGATTGCATGTAGATGAATAAATATAAACGGTTCTGTGAAGAACAGTAGAGGTTTTTTGTTTGGTTTTCTTTTCCCCTTTTTATTATGTTCATTTGGTTTTACTGTAATTTTCATGTTTTCTACTATCCAAATCTTTGTTTCATCCAGATATCATAGATCCCTATTAGACTTTACAGATTTTCAAGAGACGTCTGAAATAGCAGAAGAAATATTGGGATTCTATAAGGGAGCATAAGCTGTAAACTATACCTGAACACTCTGAGAATGAGGTTTAAAGACAGGGATCATATTCCTCATAAAGAAAATCCAAATGCATCCTCCATGTATTCTCAAGCAGTGATGAATTTTTGATTTCTTACCTGTGGTATCTTTGCCTCCATATTGATGCATAATTTCAACTAAGGTCGAAATAAATAGAGTTGCATTCAAAATTTGTTGATGAGAAAAGAGGAAACACTTTATAAAGTCAGGAATATATTGTTAGTATAAACGGAAGCTTACCCAAGATATAATCACAGTCTAAATGACCACCTAGAAAGTAACCAAAATAAATTTCACCTGGATCAACATAATCTTTGCCTTCTTTTTACTCTCTCTATACACAGCAAATTAAGGTTAAACCTGAATAAATAGCACCTAGAAAAGTTGGGTTTAGATGCACGTAGCACTAATAGGTGCATGCAGCAGAAAACTGAGTATTCACAAAAGCCACATAAGAAAAGGCAAAATTGCCCAGTTTTTTTGCTGCAGCTCTTTACATCTTTGAAAGACTGAGATTAATAACCCCATCTCTGCTTTCATACTTATGTCATGATTAACAATTTCTATAATTAAAAGGATTCTTTTAATTAAAAAGTTTTTTTTATTATGTAAGTACTTTGAAAGATTCAACTACAAACTTTTGTTAAAGTTAAAATTAGATTTTATTGCTATTTCTAAAGAACTAACTATAACTAATGAACTCTGCTTCATGTAAGCTATTTGACCTTATACTTAATCCACGTCTTATCCTTCCCTGTGTTTACTGGCATTAAAGAAAAAATTATCAAAACAAGATGCAGAAAAAAATGAAGCATTTTTTTATTTTAATGCAAAACTTTATTTGAGGGGAAAAAAATATTTTTGTTTGTTTTGCTATTTTTCTCAGAATAAATAGTATTCCAAAAGAAATTAATACATGGTAGCATATTTTGAATAACATTTAGATGATCACAGCTTTGCAGATGAAATACCAGATGCCCAAAGATTTTTTCTGTGGAAAAAATCAAGAAAAAAATAGCTGCTCTCTAGTATATATCAACACAAATTGCTGAGAATTTTGGCTCCTGCAGCATATACGCTTCTTCTCTTAGCACAAGTACATTAAAATCCCAATTTGGCAACTTAAGGTAAGGAAAAACTTGCTTCCATGACTTTATAGAGCTGACTGAAAAGATGTTAGCTCAAAGAGGGTTATTTATTGACATTTCTACCACTATTAGAACTGAGAAGCCTGAAAAATAAATATGTTGAAAGCTTTCCAACTTGTAGATAAACAAAATCATCACAAATATTTATAAGGATATTTTAATCATAATAACTCTCAGAATTATGGTTGTTTAGACAATTTTATGCCGATTTGGCATTCTGGATTCTGGCTCAAGATAGAACACAGATTTTATGAAAAGTGCAAACACTTCCTACATCTCTTGAGTATCTCCATCATGGCTGGTGAAACTAAAGTGTCTACTGAGATAGTCTGAATAATTATACCAGAATTCTGTCTTAATTATGCAGATTATTTTTTTCAAAAATATGATGTTTTTGTGTTCTACATGTTTAATTCTGAAATAATTGTTTTGGATATTTGTTATTTCCTAAATTCATTGTGATAAAGAGGAGTCAGTTCTTCCCCATAGTGCCTAATTATTGAAGTTGCAATTGTTACCAAGCATCATACAACATTATAATCTTGTTGAAATAGATATCCTCCCCTACATGCTTCTTTATTTCCCTTTTTATAATATGCTGTGACAAACCTTGTTATTTTCTACATTTTTTATTTCATGTGCTCTTTAATGTTTTTTCTAGTGTTCAGAAAATATGGTAAAAATTCTGTAATGCATTCAACAATTTGTAAATCCCAACTGGCTTTACAAAATCTTTGGATTGCAGCTCACGGTATACAGTATTGTCTCTTTATTTCTAGTGGTGTCCATGCTGCTCAGAAACTGTGTTTACCTTCATACAATACTCCCAGAGAGTTTGTTTCTCACAGACCATTAGGTTTAATATTAGATAAATAAATAATAATAATACAAGGTGGGGGAAAACCCCTGACTCATACTGTTGATTATAACTGATATATTTTACTGCAAGATTAGAGGCATTTCTACATAGATGAGAAAAAGTGTCATCAATCCATTGTCAGGCACTGTCAGAGATGCACAAATGGCAGAAAGAAGAATTAGGTGCCTCTGGCATGCATTAGTAATCTACAGAGCAGGGTTTTTTTTTCATTTTTCTTCTCAAGAATCCCTAAATGTATAAAAATTACTTTCTCAACAGAACATGAAAGTGACAATGTTCTCCTTCTGTTAAATATATGTTAATATGTCTTTATTTCTGAGAATTAAAATGTTAGATTTGCAATATGGTTCTGGTTCAAAAAAAGAACTGCTAGACTACTACAGCCACTGTCCATAAGTTGAAGAACTGGAGAGAGATGGATTTGATGGGTGGACTGTTCAGTGGGCAAAGAATTGGTCGGACAGTCACATCCAGAGGGCAGTGGTCAATGGCTCAGGGTCTCAGTGAACATCAGTGACAAGTGATGTTTTGCAGGGGTTGGTATTGGGACTGGCACTTTTTAACGTCTTCATCGGTGATGAGGGCAGTGGGATCGCGTGCACTCAGCAAATTTGCAGATGACATCAAGCTGAGTGGTGCAGTTGAAAAGATAGGATGTCAATCAGAGGTTCCTGGACAAGCTTGAAAAGTGGGCCCATGGGAATCTCATGAAGTTTAACAAGACCAAGTGCAAGGTGCTGCACCGGGGTTGGGGCAACCCCCAGTATCAACACAGGCTGGGGGATGAACGATGAAGAGCAGCCCTGCTGAGAAGGACTTGGGGGTGCTGCTGGATGAGGGGCTGGACATGAGCCAGCCATGGGCACTCACAGCCCAGAAAGCCCAACGTGTCCTGGGCTGCAGCAACAGCAGTGTGGGCAGCAGGGCAAGGGAGAGGATTCTGCTCCTCTGCTCCCCTCTGGTGAGACCCCACCTGGAGTGCCGCATCCAGCTCTGGGGATCTCAGTGCAGGAAGGATATAGACCTATTGGAGTAGATACAGATGAGGGCCTCTGAGTTGATCCTCTGATCAACTGAGATGGAGCACCTCTCCTATGAGGAAAGGCTGAGAGAATTGGCATTTCTCAGCCTGGAAAAGAGGTTTTGAGGTGATGTAATTGCAGCCCCAGTACCTGAAGGGAACTTACAGGAAAGATGGAGACAGGCTATTTACAAGAGCATGTAGTGACAGGACAAGAGCAGATGGGTTTAAACTGAGAGTAGGTGTAGATTAGATTAGGAAAAAAAATCTTTATTGTGAGGGTGGTGGCAAAGATTGCCTGGGAACATTGTGGATGGTCCATCCCTGCTGCCTCAATCAAACGGGACGGGGGAGCCAGGACAGACGCTCCGTGAGCTTATATTATTTTATTCGCCTCATAAACTTGATAGGAGACCTCAGAGATAATACAAGCTCGCGTTGCCGGCAAAATCCCGAGATTTCCTGGTTACAGAGCATTCTTAAAAGCTTTTCAGCCAATAGCAGTAGTTCTAGAGGTTACAGACAGCTGTTTCAACCAATCTTCTACATTGCACATACATTTGTTAAAACAATACTTGCTTGTTTTATACCTTATATAACAAAGCATAATATTCCATTATTAAGCTTAACTTTATCTTTCTTTCTAAGCATATTTTTTGCAACTTCTAAAAGTTCTCTCAGCTAGGCCTAGAAACATGGCTCTTTGTTCCCGTGTCCTTGTTCTAATGCATAATTGTATATTCTAATTGTATCTTCTTTTAATATTTTCTCAGGCGAAACTGTTTCCTAAAATCTTTCTGCTTTATTCTTAAAACCTGCTTTTGTTTCTCACCCTTAGAAATCCTTTTACCTTTTTCTATATTTCCTACACATCCCTGGCAGTGTTTAAGACCAGGTTGGATGGAGAACTAAGTAATCTGGTCTAGTGAGAGGCATCCCTGCTCAATGCATGAAGGTTAGAACCAGATGATCTGTAAGGTCTCTTCCAACCCAAGACATTCTACGATTCTATGATGTTATGCAAAAGTCACACATAACAATTTCAATAGTTAATAATAGCATGCATCATGTTAACTCCATCCTTCCTACCTGTTTAATAGAAAAACTCAGCAAACACCTCAGAAAAGTAAACCTTTGTCTCTCCATTTTGATGAAAACCTTTTAACAGCATTCTTCTTTTGACCTGTAAGAATAATATGTGCTGACTAAGGAATACATGAAGCCTAGGAAGAAATACATGATGACAAGCATCCTTCGCACACTTATTTGCTGCATTCTCATTATTGCCTCTAGTTAAATACATGCACAAGGTAAAGCCAGCTAGTTGAGAGACGTGTGAAAGGGTGTTAGCTCTGGAACTCAGCAAGAACAATATGTGTGTATGTTATTAGGAAGAAGGAGTTTTATCAGTAATTGCTCTTCTTTATTGAGCACTAAGTAATTGCTGCAGAAACAATCTCAGAGGCCTGCCCTGTCTCACACAGTCAGCTTTCAGTGGAATTCTGTAATTCTTGTTAAAGGTTCATATTCGCCAATTCTAAAAGAGTACTGATAACTTGATATTTTTTTTTTTTAGAAAAGGATTACTTTAAAAAAATGTTTCTGAAGAGTAGTGCTCAGTGTGAGTGCTCAGGCAATTTTTGCAAAGTTCTTCAGCAGCAAAAATGTTCAGATGCTGGTAGTCTTTTGTATTTGAGATCGTCCAGCTAGCACTGGCCACTGTACGAGCCTGCTGAAAGTGGAGTACTTCCACCTGTCACTGAAATGTTGTCTGCTCATCTGCTCTGGACAGCTAAGTCCCACTCTGTTTTCTACTTACAGAGACTTCAAAAAAATTATGCAGTCAGACTGAAAGTTTTTTCATAACTGTATCTTTTATATGGTCAGAAGATTTTTCCCCCTGAGTTGCACTGTGATCAAAAACCTTAAAGGAAAGAAAGATCATTTAGACAATTACTTTTAGATGTGCCCTCCATAAAGGTTATGTCCTGTCTCCAGTGCTGCAGCAGGATACCTTTTTTGTTGTTGTTTTGCAGTGAAATGCCCCCATGACAGAGGTGTGAACAATTTTATAATAAATAAAAAGCCAAAACAATATCTTTCAAGTGGGCTAAGCCTTACAACTGGATATCCTCAGGTGGTTACTTAGTAGAACACTTTACACAATACTGCAAAGTAGCAAGCATGAATGGAGTTAGAGACATGAAACTTTTGAAAACTTCAAATTAAGGTATTTTTGTTTGCAAACCTCATTCCACTGCAGCCTTTCCAAATTCCTCTCATTTTATTTTTCTCTTGTTCATCATAACAGTGAATGTAAAAAGTAGTAGTAGTTGAGGTTTACATCAGGAAGAAAAAGCACAAAGCATTGAAAACAGAACAGAGCAATTCAGCATCAAAGTTCAGTGTTACTGGCTGCATTGTTAGAGTTGCAAAGTAATTTTGTACAACCTGCTGAGCATGCACTATTTTGTGAGGCATCAAATATTACCTTGGCTATAAAGTCCAACCCCTCTGGCAATTTCTGACTGCTTCCATTCTTAATTTTTGTAGTTCGCTGTACAGAGGTGGCATGACATTCAACAAAACCTATTTGTTTGTCCTCTGCAATGTGTGTCTACGATGACCCTCACCTGGGACCCCCATCTGTGAGCCCAGGACTGACATTCAAGCTCCTCAGACTCAAGCTCATAGACCTCATATTGTGGGTGAGCCTTTATCCAGCCCTGTTGAGCAGATAAAGCATTTTCTGAAGTTGGCCTGTGTATGCGTTTGTGAGTATATGTGCATGGATAACTAACTAGGAAGTGAGAATTGCCTCTTTTCAGCAATGTGTGCATTATGCAGCTTGTTTTTATTTTAAGATACTTTCCTAACAAAAAAATAACCAAGCAAAGGTAAAATGTATGCAAACGTTCTTCAAGTTATTGCTTGTTGGCTTTACATTAATTAATATTTTTTGTCGTATTGTAGCTTTAATTCTTCTTCCAACAAATAAATAAGTGTAGCTCTTAATAAAACTGAAAGTCAGTCTGTGTTTTTTTAGTAAGATACTGCGGACTGTAGTTCTTTTCCTTTTATCAGAAGATAATTTAGGTATTGAATTACTATCTCTTCATGTCTGTAAAAATATGAAAAGTTAACCTAAAGACTAGAGTAGAACAAATTTAATAGATTCCATTTTTTTTAAAACCAGGAAGGAGCCAAGCAATAAGAGAGTCAAAAGAGAAATAAATTTGTTTGTCTAGGCTGTTACATGAGAGATTTCACAGATTTGTGGCATGAAACTTTGAGAAAGCATACCATCAACAATTAGGTGATTAATGACTTGTATGTGAGAAGAAAATGCATGAACATTCCTTATTGCCAACAGGTTTCATTTACTATGAATAGTAAGCAAACACAGATACATAGTTTTTTGTACCATTTTGAATATCAGTGCTCAAAGATTTTAGATAACATCTGAAGTGTTGAATGTGGGGAGGTTGTTGTTTTTCTGTAAGGGTTTTCTTTTATTCAATTACAGCAACTTTTCCCTGATCCTTACAGGATCACAGAATCATAAAATACTTCAATTAGAAAGGGACCTCCAAAGCATCTACTTCAGTCCCCCTGCTGTGGGCAGGGACATCTTGCACTAGGTTAGGTTGCTCAAAGCACCCTCCAACCTGTCTTTGAACACTTCCTGATGAGGTGCCCAAAACTTCTCTGGGCAACCTGTTCCACTGTCTTACCATCCTGACTATAAAGAATTATTTCCTTATGTCCAATCTATCCCATCTGAAACCAGGACACACCGTCTTTCAGTTCAAAACAGTTTCCCTTGCCCTATGACTGCATTCCTGGTAAAAAGTCTCTCCCCATTGTTTTCACAAACCCACTTTAATTATTGAAAGGCTGCAATAAGACAGAGCCTTCTCTTCTCCAGGCTGAAGAACCCCCACTTTCTCAGCCTTTTGTCATAGGAGAGGTGTTCCATTCCTCTGTCCATCTTTGTGGCTCTCCCCTGGACCTTCTCCAACATGTCCATGTCTTTCTGCTGGGGACCCCAGAGCTCAAGACAGTATTAAATGTGGGATGTCATGAGAACCGAGAGGGAGAATCACTGTCTTCGGCCTGCTGGCCACACACCTTTTCATTCAGCTCAGGATACAATTGGTTTTCTTGGCTGCAAGCTCATTGCTGGCTAGTATTCAATTTTCCATCCACCAGGACTTGCAAGTTCTTATCAGCAAGGCTGCTTTCAATCCATTCATGCTGTCTGTACTGATATCTGGGGGTTACCATGACCCAGGTGCAAAATCTTGCACTTGGCCTTGTTGAACTTCACAAGGTTCACAAGGGTGCACTCCTGAAGCCTATGAAGATCCCTCTGGATTGTGTCTCATTCCTTAAGCATATGAAGTGCACCACTCAGCTTCATGCCATTTGTTTGGGACAGGTCCCATTTAGCTATGTAACAAAAATTATAGTGGAAATTTCTTGTGACCATACCTAACTAACCTTCATTTAAAACTGCCTGCCCTGAAACAACTTATTCTTCTTTTTGAATGCTACAAATACCTCATACACATGATCAGTAATTTCCCCCTACATTTTAGATGCTAGAACTGAAGAATTTTTCTGTCTTGTCTTGCAAAGAAATAATGAGGAAAATATACAGGCAGGAGGAAATGTCTGAGCTAATACACTTGTTTCTCATCAGCTAACACAATAGTGATCCAAATTAGCTAGTTAAAAACATGAGGAAAGCAGATTGGAGACTGTTTGCCTTCATCCTCATAGACACATAGTAACTACGATAAAATCAAAATCAATTACTTTCCAAAGATATTATTAAAAAAAAAGAAAAAAAAAAGAGATAGGTTAGGTACTTCACCATGTCTTCCTCACAGTAATTCAGTACTTCAATGGCTGTAAGGAACAGTAATGAAACTGCAGCTTTTCTCAGGCAT
This sequence comes from Rhagologus leucostigma, assembly GCA_013397725.1. Taxonomy (NCBI): domain Eukaryota; kingdom Metazoa; phylum Chordata; class Aves; order Passeriformes; genus Rhagologus; species Rhagologus leucostigma. Next base: position 356,329 of record VZTD01004958.1, on the reverse strand, counting down.
ATGTTATATTGGATAGGCAAAAAGAAAAAAAATTGAAATTACAGACGCAACTCATATATTTTTGTGAAGTCTTAGTAGCAGTGAGAAAGATAGCTCTAATTAATAGGAAGAAAAACTCTTAGTCACAGAAATTTAGGCACAGAGCATGGAACTCAAAGGACAGTAAATAACCTGAGAATGGTCAACTGACACTACTAAACTGGAATTAGATCTACTGTTGATACAATTAAAGTGATGACACATAATTAGAAATAAAACTAATTCAAATTTTTGAAATTTTACATCTCTAACACTTTAATGTCGTCTTTGATTGGATATCAAAAGCAAATGATATTTTGTTTTGCCTACTTGTCAGATATTCTCTCTTCTTCTAACTTCAGGGGTATCAGGAAGAGACTGGATCTCCTGTGTATTCATGGAGATTTGTTCTTAAATTATTGTCAAAAATAATCTTTATTTTTTTTATATTTAAGACGTTCTTTTTTTTTCACATGCCTACTAAAACTGTAAAAGTCAACATAATCATCCACCTCACCACCAGTGGTTCCCTTGTATCTAATGGATACTGTGTATCCACTGAATACCTTGTTAACATAGTTTTAGGGAAGTATGCTAATGGCACATTTTGAGTACATGCAGCTGGATGACTACTAAAGTCTTTTATTAGGACTTTTTCACTGTAGATTTTTTAAGTATAGGAAGAATATAAGATGTTTATTCTGAACTGTATCACACATATGAAGATATTTAGTTCAGACTTGCATTAACTTGCTCAGGACATAATATCATATAGAATTTATTGTATCGCAGATTTTTTTCTGTATAAGCTTAAGAACAGAATTTTACCCCAGAATCAAGTAACTATAGAAAACAGATCACAGAAACTCCCATCTATTCTGACCATACCTAATTATTCCTGAATAATCATACCTGATTATTGCCCTAAAGCCTTAATTTTAAGCATCTTTCAATCTTCAAATAAAATCAATCATAAAATCTTCATAGATGAGTACGGCAAGCTTAAAAAAACCCCCAAAAACAAAAAAAAACCAAACAAATAAAAACCCCACACAACCCTCCACAAACGAAAAAATGAAAAAAGCCCCACAAACCAACCCCTTTCAAATAACCAAGAATACGGAAGTGAGATGCATGTTACGGATTGAAAATAGGACAAGCAAAATCTGTAGCTATTTTAATATAAGAATTAATTGGCTAAGTAATAAATTTCTAATCTGACTGATTAGGTAATTGATTTCCTCAAAGAGTCAATTTAGTCTTTATTTTCAGTAATAAATATCAAATCCTTAAACCTTTTGGCTACACTGGACTGTTCTCTTAAATTTGCATCTTAAAGGAAAACTAAGAAATATATCTGAACAACCTTCACAGGACAAAGCCTAGACGGTCTCATAAAAAAAAAAAAGGAGAAAATTTCTTTAAATGGCAGTGTAATGATTCCTTGTATAGAAATTGGCCTGTAAATTAACTAGAATTGTTTTACGGGTGAGGACTGGGAGTAATTTTTTGTTATTTTTATGAAAACATGTCTATAATGTTACAAAATGGAAAAAAGTTCTAACGGCTTGCCTAAATACTTTACTAATGCTCAGTGTGAGTATTGGTTAAGTAAATCAATGCGTGTGTGTGAATATATACAAGTCAATTCTACACCATCCTGGAGTTCAGTGGTAATCAAAGCAATGAAAAATTGATGATGTGTTCCCAGGTTTTGGGAAACCAAGCCTGTATTTAATGTTAGACATTGATTTGATTATTTTTCTTCATACTTATGCAAATTATGTTAACAGGTTTTTGGGGGGCCTTTTGATGTTTTGTTTTGGTTTATGGGGTTATAATTTTACCAGTGATGCAATGTACTATGATATCAAGACAACAGCAAACACCCAGAAGACAATGACTTTGAATTAAAGTTAAAATTTAAAAATCAAAAGTAAAAGGATAAAATTTGGGTTAATTTTACTGAGATCAAGCTTCACACTCAGAATTTTCTGAACTTATTTTTGTAGCTGGCTCTTCTTGTTTTCATCATGTGAAACTAGCAATTCATAGGTGTATTGCAAAGCTCAGTTTAAAACACACCAAAAAACTAACATAGCATTTTTGAGAATATTTGGACAAATTACCCAAGTAATGTATTGCAAAAATATGTGGTGTCTGAAAGGTAAGCTAATTAATAAAATTTTTTAAATACTGAAGTGTATTAATGAAAAAACCCCAACCCCCACATAAACCAGCAAAATATAGGATGGCAAAGTAAACTGAAATCTCTGCATGATACACTGAAAGCGATAAATCAATTGCATTCCAAAGGAATACAGACTTAGAAAGCCATGTTAGAAACTAATATAAATTAAGGATATTCTGATAAATCAAGCGGCAAGTGAAACACAAGGAATTGAAGTATTAAAAAACAATCTTTTGTACTGACACTGAGCTTTACCTAAAAAACATAAATCATAAAATAATATGACAACTTGAAAGCATTTTTAATATTTTAAAGAAATATGGAAGTAAATTTTCTTATGGATGTAAATATTGATTATATGTGTCATACAGTTATTTGTAACTATTTCCAGGACACTGATAGTTGGTTCAGAATTCAGTTTCATGGCACGAATACCAATGGTAAAGAACTTTTAATACCAAGGCCTTGTTTCTCCCAGAAAATAATTATCCAGAAAGTCAAGTTAGTGTTAAAAGTAATTGGAACTTGTGGTACAGATTGCAGCAGGCAGACCATTTTTAATATCTAGTTAAATTACATTCTGTCATGAATTGGGATAATGTCAAACCTGAATCAATAAAAAGGAAGCTAATTCCTCCTGACTTTTGATAGAGCTTCCAGGAAGCTCCTCAAAGCCAGGTTTCTGAAACCCTATACCAAGAAAAGAGCATTTCACTTAGAGACTCATTTAATTCTGTGTCTAGTCTAGAGTAACTAGAGTGATTCTGAGTTCAAGCATACTGTGTTGGCACCTAGCTAGGTACAACCCCTCATCTTCTACTTGCCTTGTTTGCTGGAAAAAGTGAATCTAAATATTTGGTTTTTAAAGTGATGTGGATTTCTGCAGAGTCAATCAATCTCAGCGGTGAGCCCTGTAGGATCCCATCTAAATAAGAAACATCCCAGAAGGTAATTGAAGAAGCAGCCTATAAAAAGACTGCAATAATACAAAAAAGTCAACAAGGGAATATCTTAATTAATGTGTCATTTTCTTGTCTACTTATTCAGGATGGAAAAAATTGGAATTTCAGAGTACTACAAAAGAAGTTCCTTATTAGAAACAATGCAGAATGCATCAATTCTATCTTTGTTCCAGTATACAGAATAGCCTTTCAATATTTATTCAATAAATTTCCATTTCTTTAGGTGACACTGTGAGAGAGAAATCAATAGGTCTTCACAGAGGTTTAACTGTGTATCTACCTACCTCATTCAAATCTAACCAATTGCCTTCCCCCAAAAATGTAACATAAATAAAACTTCAGCAAAGACGTTTCATGTGACCATCAAAGAAATTTCTACTCTATGACAAAATCAGCTGAAAAAAAAAGAAAAATGCTACAGTGTATCAAATAATAAAATGTTCAAATATTTTTAGATGTGAATTTTTATTGGTGTTATTTTATAATCAACACTTAATAATAGGTAGACGTATTTATTTAATTATATTTTATAGTTACAACTTTAATTAAGCAGGATTACTTGCACAGCAGTTCATTTACATAGTGTAATCTATTTTATACCAGTCCAAATTCCCTTGGTATAAAGCAAACCAGAAAATTCTTATTTTTATTATGGTATTTTTGATCAGTTAATCAAGGCAATGTTCTAGTTAAAAGAAAGCAAGAAAATACCCATGCAAAACTAATTTTCTACTGCATTTTTTTTTGTGTGTTGAGAAGATTCAACGGGATTAGCATATTCTACAACAATAGCAGTAACAGTTATATATGCTGGCATGTTCTTTTACAGTATTAACCTTCATTCAAAGTGTTCTGTGTAATATGTGACTCTCATTAGAAGCAGCAGCGAATCCTTTCAAAATCAGTCTTACAGCAAAACGTGAATTTGATACTCATCTCCACTGTATAAATGTAGCTGAATAATTCTGAGAGTCACAGAATTTCAGAATTGCAGAAGGGTTGAGGTTGGAAGGCACCTCTGGAGGTCATCTTGTTCAACACCCTGGCTCAGTGGGGTCACCTAGAGCTGTTTTCCAAGGACCGTGTGCCGGCAACTTTTGAATATCTCCAAGGATGGAAACTCCAAAACAACCCTGGGCAACTTGCCTCTCTTCTCAGTCATCCCCACAGTGAAAAAGTGTTTCCTGAAGTTCAGGCAGAGCCTCCTGTTTTTCATTTTGTACCTATTGCCTCTGGTCCTGTCACTGGGTACCACTGAAAAGAGTCTGGCTCTGTCCTCTTCATGCCCTCCCATCAGCTATTTACGTACTTGCATGCAATCCCTTTAGGGGTGCTTTTCTCCATGATAAGCAGTCCCACTTCTCTCAGCTTTTCCTCATATTTGAGGTGTTCCACTCCCTTATTCATCTCAGTTTGCTGGGCTCTATCCAGTAGCTTCATATTTCTCTTGTTATTCAGAATAAGTGAAATAATCTGTTAAAGGAAGATACAGTCTCATAGGCTTAAGTAAAGTCTAAACAAGATGACAAAGAAATGCTGAATTTCAGTGTACTTCAGGATAGAGATTAGATTCCTCTCCCAGATCTATAAACAGTGTCTGAGGCTGTCTTGGAGAAGACATTAAAGAATCTTGAAATCCTGTGAAGGCAAGAAGCACAAATATAGTAAAGGAATTCTGTAGAAAAATGTCTTAATTTTAAACTGTGATTTTCGAAGATTTTTGTAGGGACATTAAAATGGGAAGTGGAGTCTTTTTATGTTACTTCCCCTTGCTCTCATACTATTGCTTTAACAAGATGCTCAAGTCAAGCTAATATACTTTGCCACTGCAAAGGAAGGATTTCCACCCCTGTGGTTTTTCTTAACCTTCAGCATTCACGGGAAACTTGTTCCACTCCTTCCTCTGTGGTGGAACTGACATTTGGTTAATGATATTACAAGTTCATTCAGCTCCCTAGACTGTCAGAAAACTGTTTTCTGATTCACTTGTTGGATTAACTTTCTGCCAAACCAGTAAACTGAAATGATTTAGTGCGTGGTCAGGCTAGGAGAGGACAGAGGAGAACTGAGTGAGAGCCTTGGAGAAGAGCAAGACATCCCTTTTTGCACAGCACAGAGTCGCTCTGTCAGCTCATCCCATCTCCTCTAAGTTCTTTCTGGGTCCCACTATCTGCTCTCCTCTTTACAAAAGGAGACCGTCTTTCAAGTCTTTCCCATAAGTGGGGTCTGTGGACCCGCTTCTTTCCTTACCTTCTCTCTTACACAGGTAATTCATTGCTATCTGGAGTTCACTGTTTTCCAGATTAATATTTTCAATGGGCTCTGACTGGTCTATCATTGCTAGTGCTTCTTTCAAGTGCCATACATCCTATTGACAGTGGACTATTGAGTTAGGATTTGACTACTTTATTCTGGATAATTTGTCAGTCTCCAGACAACAGGGACGTCAGCATAAAAGGTGGAGCTTATCAAGACAGCTGTAGTTAAAAATATTCACGAAAAAGGAAGAAATCAGCTTGGACTAAGTTTCTACCTAATAAAGATTAAATCAGTTGCCCTTTATGACAAGGAATAGAGATATTTTCTTCGCTTGATAATGTTAGATCCCCTTTTGTGACTATATAGTAATGTCATACACATCCCATTTATTCCTCACGTTTACCTTTAAATCAGTCCTCTGAGCCTTAGTGCTTTCAACTTCCATCCATAGTAGATAAATACAATAAATTATCCCAAATATCTGTGTTACTGTTAAATATTACAACCTTGCACTTACTGGGTGTCCAGAAAGGTGAGCATAAGGTAAATATTATTCTATTTGCTCTGCTTGTTACATTGAGAAGAATCTTCCTGAAACAGAAAAATATCCTGAAAATAACAAAAAGCTGCATTAAAATTATAGAGAGCTGACTGAAAGTTACTTGTGAAGGCTTTAAAAAACAATTAAGAATAAAGGAGTCATCACTGGCAGTCTCACATATCAATATTGAGCTCCACAAAGCCACAGAATCTTTCCTTATCCTACCCCATGTAAGGACATCACCAAGTGGAGGGAACGTTCTGGCATAACAGGTTACAATATCTTTTCTCTCATTTATTTCTTGTCTCAATAGTTACCCAGTTGCTCCCTCCTCTCAGCTTAGTCTTCCACTAATATTGATATACAATCAAAAATATTCACATTGACATGTGCGTCATGAACCACTATGAAGAAAGTGGTAGATAAGCTAACATTTGACTTGCTCAGACTCCTATCTTTTAACACAAAACAGTATATCACTCTTTAGTATTTACCCACAGTATTTTATCCTGTGATATTAATTTCTCTCTTTTTTTTTTTTCTCTTCCAGAATAATTGTTTTCCAAAGTACTATGGATTAAGAGTGCCCACTAGTGTCAGTTCATGAATCTTATAGCTTTTTTATTCTTTTCCTGTAACTGAATATGAAAAAGTGTTGTACTGGTACACAAAACATTGAAAGGAACAAAGGAAGAAAGAATTGTCTTCATTAGAGTTGTATAAAAATTTGGTTTTAAGTTAAAGCCACTGGTCTTCCCTTCCACGGGAAATGTAAACCGATGGAAGAAGAGTATGCACTTTGAATAATTAAGTCTGTGAATCTCTTCTCTGCCTAATAACTATTTTCACACATTTTTGGATCTGAAGATAAACTAATTTGTGATTTGCATCTGATACTTTGCATCAACTGATATTCAAACCATCAAATCTGGACATTATTTTAGATGTATAACAAAAAATCTCAGAATAACTTAAATGGGCTATTTTCATATGTACATTAGTTGCTATAATGAGGAAAGCAAAGAAATCAGTCAAGCAATTCTCTTCATTCTTATTTCCATTCTGTTAACAAGAAATAAAACACATTGGTTCGTATGATACCTTACTGTAATTTGAAAAGCATCATTTAGTACTTGTGCTGCAAAAATGTAACATTTATATAAATTGTGATGTATGAAGTTAGCCTCTAAAGGAGTGAGGAGGAATGATATATGAGGGATTCAAGACAAATAATCATTCCACAGCAACAAAAAAACCCAAAAAAACTAACCCTTTCTTCAAAAGAAGGCAAATATTTTCTATTGAATGTGCTTGTCTGAAAATATCACTAGATATTACAATTTTGTCTCTGCCAACTGCAGATTTAAAAAGTAAGGAAATTTCTCCCATGCTGAAGGATATGTGTGTGCTACTCTCAATTACATCAACTTGAGTGATACCAGGATATTTAAGTTAAGAATTGCCCCTACGCTGTAGAATTTACCTGTCCTGGTTATGCACACAAGAAAAAGTACTTGTATAAGAGAAAATCACATTTGTGGATACAGGACTGGGCATGACTCACTCAACTATTTAAAAATGGAGCATATATCATGTAGCTCAAGACAAGGATTGTGGAATTGTTACAAGAAAAGAAAAAAGGCAAATCCTCAATGTTTCTGACATTGCTGAGATGTAGAAGGTAAGACAGTGTGAACTCCACTGCTAAATGAATGCCCCCATTCTCCACAAGACAGCAGCTCTGACTCACAGATAGCAAATATTTCATAATGATTTAACAAATGTCTGGGAAGGATCAGGCAATGCACCTCTTCAGATCTTTTTATTAAAAAAAAAAATCCGATCCCTAGAACAAACCAGATTATTTGTATATAGACAGGAATAGTTAACTGGAAACTGTGCATTTGCGATTTAAAAGTACCTTTTATCCTATATGTAATTTTCTTTGATCTCATGAACCCACATCATTCTCAGACGTCCCTAATTTGTCTCGAAATTTTGCCTCAGATATTTGCTCATTTGGTCTTCATCACGGGTATTGCCAACAAGATATCATGAGGGGTTGCATCCTCTGCCATATGTACTTTCGAGAAGAGCAGCAGGAATCTTTAGTAAAATATGTGAAGCTTATCAGATAATGCTTCAGACAGCTTAGACAGAAAACTTTATTTCAAAAGGAAAAACAAGAATTACTGCATTTCAGGCTCTGAAAATAATTAAATCTTTCATTTTCCCTGAATACCATGTAAACTTGGATAAAATCCAGAGCATCAGGAAGCCTGGAGTTTTATGCTGCAAAATGCCAAATTATATTGGGCCTTCCAGCACAAGGTCTGTATCTGGAAGTGGTGTTTACTTTCAGAGGCAGATTGCTTCTTTTATAGATGGTGATTTAAATTGTAATCAAACAGAAAGATACGTATATTTTAACATACATCTGAGAGAGACTGCTGAGTTGAGACTGTTGAGTTGATAGCTGCAGTGTAATATTAGTTGCCTTATTAAAAACAGGCTACTCAGGAAAAAAATATTTTCTAAATTGCCAACCAGGATAAATTGCAATGATAATTTTTGAAAAATTTGGGTATAATTTATTCCTTTCTGGTTTCTAATTTTTTTTTATCCTAAATGAGATTTATGCTATCATTTAAAATAAAAATTAGTCTATTGAATATTATTTGAATGGCCATATTATTGCAGAAGTGCTTGATGCAGTGAATATCAATATTTTAAAAATACTCAGGCTCATTTTCCCTCCAGGGATAATGGATTAATGCTGAAAATTATACTGTGTACACATAGTTGTAATGGTTATGCATCAAGCTAAGGGAATTACTCCTCAGTGAAGCCTTTTTATAAGCTTGGTATCAGAATATTTTTTAAGATTTAATTTTTAAATTTTATCATTCTGAATCATAAAATAAAAATATTAATTACTGTGTTAAATAGAATTAGGGTCAAGTTGTCACAGCCCTAGGTAAATGTGGTGAATGTGGGGAGTTAAAAACCCCCCGTTAAAAACTATATTCAATTTGAGGACACATCTTCCTAGGAATACCTGGGTGAAATATGTACCATTACACTGACAAAGATTGTTATTTGAGGTTCTTCTTTGCCACATGCTTACCTTTGCTAAAGAGCTATTGTTCTGACCAAGCTTTTTGGTCACTGAAAAGTCATTGAAAAAACCTTGGACGTAAGTCTTGTATGTATCTGATTAAATGTGGGCATACACATGAAAGATAGTTTCTTTGATTCCTTCTATAATTTTTTAAAAATAAATGCATTTTAAAAATATATTTACTATATTTTATAGTGGACATTTACATCACAACAATATGAATTTTACTGTGAAAGTATCTCTAAAAGGAGAAAAGGGTGATTAGTTCTTGTTTGACTAAAGAATATACATCTTCAACTGGCCAGATAAAGCCCATCCAAAGACATACCCTGTATGTTTTGAAAGGACTTAAGCAATTGAGTTGCAAATAAGCTCTTCTGAAATCCCCACTAAGTTTTCATATCACTTGAATCCATGGTACCAAATTTTAGATACTCGAAGTAATTGACTTAGGAAGCTTGTCACTCTTAGTGTCTTCTATGTTCAGTGAAGAGATCTTAAGATGTTTCTACGGCTTTTTTATTTTGTACTGTAGAAAGAACACAAAATGAAAATATGCATAATTTTTGCATCTCTTTTAAATGCCTACACTCAATTGCGTTGAATAAAGATACACATTTATTTAGAATTAGATTAAAAGGCAGGGAATAAGACTGATTTCACCTAGGAAACAGATTATAGGTACATGGACATCTGCCCCTGGAGCTGAGCTCAATGTCTCTATTCTTTTTGCAACTATTAGACAGCAATAGTTTCCAGCAGAGTACAATTCCACTCTGCTTTGGGTACATATAAATGATATGCAAAATTTTGTCCATGGTCACAGTATCTTAACACATGAACACTCTGAACTATGAGTAACAGGTATAATCTCATCTGTCCTGGGCAATAGCGATGAAAAAATATCTAGTAGGAAATTAAATACACATTCAACCAACCCCAAATATACTAAAATCTTCCTATATATGGAATTTAGAAGGTTTTCAATAAGGCTGTTGGAAAGATATCATATGTGTCCACTTGCTTTGGAAAGCTAAGACCATTGTGCCCAACCCATTATGAGGATTTCCCACTGAGCAGCCTGCTGGTTTGGAGGGCAGTCTGACTGTCTTGTTCAGGGTCACAAGCCAAGAGCCCAAGACAGACTCCTTCCCAGGTCTCCACACTTCTGAGTATGTTACCTGCTGCTGGTGGCTGCCAGTGTCCTTGAAGAACCAACATTAACAGTCTATGGAATAACACTCTGTATTATACACAATGATAACAGAAAACTGTGACAGGTTAAGGTTCAAGGACTGCTGGTGATAGTATACGACTGCAAAAACGTATTCAAAGCAATGCACAGACAAGCTCTAGTCACCAAGCAAAGCCAGATTGAGATAATCAATCAGCCACATAGAGTACTTGACAGAATTGTTTATGAAGGAGAAGACAGGTTCAGCTTGTTGACAGGTCCTAGAAGTTATGATCAAGTCTTCCCTAACTCCTTCTCCTCACTCCTAACTTCATTTTATACTATGTCTTTATGTTTAGGTGGAGCTTGAGTGACTCTATCCATACTTACCTTTGTTACTGATTGGTTAAAAATTCTCTTGTTTTGCTCTTAAATGTACAGTCAATAAAATATAGACACTTCCTCACTGAGGAGTGGTCATACCTTGGAGGTGGGTAACTTTGGGATGGAGTTGTGTGTTAGTTACAATTAGGTTATAATGAACTAAGTTAATCTGAGGAGAGCGTTTTTGCCACAGTTGGTGGTTCAGCAGCAAGACATCTCTCTCCCTCAGCTGAAGTCTGCTATTTGTTTTGTCAGCTACAAAGTACCATCGAGTTCCCCTTCCTTCAAGGATTCCAACAGAGCCTGGACTCCACTCCACCATCTGTTTCTTCCCCTTGGCATGTGCTTGAGGATGAAGACTGGGTGTGTGGGGAATCATTGTGGCATAGGTTTCAGGCATGGCAACCACATTCCATCCAGGGAGTAGCAAACTGCATTTCACTCTATAATTTCTACACTGTTATAACTTCTGTTAAGATGTGAATATAACTTCCCAGTTTCCTCTAATTTTACCTCCACCCATCTTTACACAAGCACTCATTAAGCAGCATGAATAAAACTGGAAAGAGTTTGTCTCCTTCCAATTATTCAGTGCTCAAGCAGTGTTCAAACATTCTTGGTGTGTTTGAATTTCCTTTGTGACACAATGTGTTTTCCTGATAGCACCATCAAGCTTGAAATGACCTTTTATCTCACAAAAATAAGAATTACTTTAATTTATGCAATAAATTAAACAATATATGGAGTATCTCAAGTGGTAGACAGTCTGTCTGATCTATAGAGTCTGTGAGCAAGGTAGACATACACCTTTCGGATAAAATGCAGATGTCCCTTCAGAAATGCAGCTATAGATCCTTACTGTATATAAATAGTTCAAGAATAAATAATAGTTTTTATAGTAGCAGAGTTTATAACCTAAATACGGTCCTTGAGGTACCTGTTTATGAAGATCCAGATCTTAAAATAAGTTTTCCTTTTTGTAAATGCAAAAGTTTTGAGCTGGAAACATAAATCACTATATGTTTTGATTTGTTTTCTGCTATTGCGGATTGTGCTACCCCTGGGATTTGTCTTTCGCCTATCCAAAGATTTTATTACAATATTTAATAAAGCTCTATGATGTATCTTCTTTATTAAATTAATTCCTACAAGGAGTATTTTTGTACCCTGCAGTTCTTCTTAAGTTGTTTTGATCTGTGCCAGGCTGGTTTCAGTAGATCAAAAGATTATAAATTGCTAACTCCTGAGCTGATTGAAATGTTGCAGTGCTATAAATCCTTGTGATCGATTTTCTTGTATCAAAATTACTTACTTTATGGTTGGTTTTTTTTTGCATGGAGTAATATTGGCAAAAAAAGTTAGTTTACACAGTCTAGTATAAAATCCTTATTTACTTCATCAAACCTTGGTACTATATATGTTCATGGTACTTTACCAGAGTGTGTTAGATGTATGTGGCATCTTTCTTCAGAAAATACACCCTAGACAGAAGCATAAATTCTAATTTAAATCATAGCATGAAGATTATACATGTGTAATATTAAACAGAGGTTTCAGAAGACTGGACTAAAGTTCTGAAAGTTATTTTTTTCTGGCAAATAGAAAAAGAAGACCAACAATAAAAAATACATATTAAATATTTTGTGGACACAATTATAGGATTGAATTTACAAGAATTTCCAGATATTTTGGTTTTTTACTAGTTCAGTGTTTGCTTTCATTTTAATACTATTTATGAACTAGTCTATCTCACAACGGAAAATTTGGTGTAACTACTTTCTAACCATTTTTTCATTCCAGCTGACCGCTTGTCCATCACCCTGCACTGCTCATACAAATGTATGTGTATATATGTCTAGAAGAAATTAGGAAAATCATTCCCATTATGTATAATCCGAAAACCCACAATTGTTTTATATCACAGGTTAAGGGGTACAGCTGGGCAAGATAGATGAGTATCATGTACAATCTGAAAGTGTTTGAACGTGTTCTATCACTAGTAAAGATATCTGCTGAATGATGACAAATGCAACATGCCTAATATGCAGATGAAAAAGCAATTTAGTAAGGGGTTTTGACCATTATTAATAATTTTTGTTGCTTCTATTTCTGCTCTCCTCTCACTTCCCTTCCCTTCACACCCTGCCCCACCCCACCACAGCCTGCCCCACCCAGTCCTGTCCCATCCTTGTCTATATCCAAGCCAACACTAGAACAATGTGGAAACTTCTGGTTTTCCCTCTGTTCCTGTCGCTGGGCACCACTGAAAAGGGCCTGGCTCCATCCTCTTTGTAACCACACCTCAGGTGTTTATAGACATTATTATAGAATCATAAAATCATTTAGATTGGAAAAGATCTTTAAGATCATCGAATCTAACCATAAACCTAATATGGTCAAGTCCAGCACTAAATCATGTTCCTAGGTACCACATCTTTAAAATAACTTCAGTAGATTTGACTGAACCACTTCTCTGGGCAGCCTATGCTAACACCTGACACCCCTTACAGTGAAGTTGTTTTGCCTAATATCCAATCCACTTTCCCTGGTGCAACTTGAGGCCGTTTCCTCTTGTCATATAGCTTGTTATTTGGTAAAGGAGAATGACCTGCACCTGGCTTCAACCTCCCTTCAGACAGTTGTAGAGAGCGATACAGTCCCTCTGAGTCTCCTTTTCTCCAGGCTGAACACTCCCTCAGCTACTCCTCAGAAGAGGACTAGATGTATGCTTTAGACCCTTTGCCAGCTTCTCTGGATACCTTCCAGCACCTTTATGTCTTTCTTGTGGTGAATGTTCAAAACTGAACACAGGATTTAAAGTGCAGCCTCACTAGTGGCTGAATACTAGGGGATGATCGCTGCCCTGGTCCTTCTGTCTACACTATTTCTGATAGAAGTAAGGATGATATTTGCCTTCTTGGACACACTGAGATCTCCCCTAAGCCTTTTCTTTTCCAGGCTGAAAAGTTGTCTCAGCTTTTCCCCATTGGAGAGATAGTCCATCACCTTCATCATCTCTGGTGGCCTCTTACTGAAGTCCTTGAAGTATATTCATGTCTCTTTTGTACTGAGGAGCCAGAACTGAGGATGAATGTAGTCACATAGTTCCAATCAACTGCTACGTCATGGTTGTTCATCCCATGGCTCTGATTCAGAGAACTCCGGCTAGAACTCTCCAAAGCAATACAGCACAGATGGGGCTAGCTCTCAGCATCAAGAGCCACTGGGAACTGAGGCCAGAAATCATTCCCTGCCTTTTTCTATTTAACAATATTGATGCGACCATAAAGACTAGTTCATGAAATCACAGTGTGTGTAATTATTTTACAAATGATACAGGTATCCAGATTCAAGTCTTTGATGATTTGGTTAAGCACACTGCAGTATGTTGTGACTTTAGTTGCTTTAGCCATTCTATTCCCAGAGAGTATGAAATCATAAATGCATAATTAAAGTTTTACCACTTTAGTGACAAATGTAGCACTGTATCTAAAAATGTGTTTGAGGGAGGGTTTCAGCTGAGACATAGGACTTTGAAATGAAACAGATGAAGTTTTAGCAGACACTTTTCCATCCTTCTTCTTGAACCTGATTTTCTGAATTCAAGGACTTGTAAAATATGGGAACCTAACTTGGCCAACTTTTGGCTTGCACCTCCTTTCTTAAAATGAGTACTCTTCATAAATTACTTTTTTAAACTAAGCATGTGCCAATAGGAGCAGATATGTAAGGAGAAATAACTGATTTTCATGATCCAATGTCCACATCAAACATATTTTTGTAATAGACTAATTCTAGGTGAATACCACAGAGCAACTGACCATTACATTATCCTGTACAGCATATTAAGAGGTCTCCAAGAGAGCTTCTTTTGCTTATGTGTCATCCAAAAGTAATCCTCTTTATGTTCTCTAAGACTGATTTATAATGCTAACCAAATATAAGGAGTGGAAATAGTGGTAGATTTGCTTCAAAGGCAACCTATGATATGAAATAAAAAGCTAATAAATATGTTCTACAAAAGCATCAGAAAGACCTTTGACCTCCTAATGCCAGGTTTTATTTGAACACAAACTATGGTAATGAGAAAATTCAGACCCAAATACTAAGACATTATGAGGATTAAAGAGTTTATTAGCAAATCTTGGCTCAGCCTAATGTGTCCTGCCATGTGGAATGTTTTCTTCCAGTCTTGGTCTAAAGCAACTTTTATTGGCTTTGTGGTTTTCAATATACTTCGCACAGTACAATCAAATTTTCTTCAGGAGAGGACTTGTCTGTATTTCTTCTGATCTCCTCTAGTGGTAAAACAGCTATAAATTCCTAATGTGTCTCTTTGTACCACCCTGAAAATACTCTTCCCTTTCAGTGAAGGCATAATGTTCTGTCCTTTGCATGCACTTCTACCTGACCTGGGAATTAACAGGAGGAGACAAACAGGGAACCTTCCTCTCTTGTGTCCATCCATATCCTTTAAAAAGTAAAGAATATTTATTGTGAACAAACTATTAGGAAAAATGGAATCCACTTTACTATTTAAAGCAAAAATAAATCACAAGCTCTCAGAGAGAGATAAATTTGTTTATCTTGTCCAAAACACAGATGGCTTCCATTACAATCATATGCTGATAGGCAACTTTTTAAACTCATTTATCCAGAGATATTCTTGCATTTACATTGAATCTTTGTGAGAAAAAAAAAAAAGAAAAGGTGCCTTTGCTTTGTTTGCTTGTTTGTTCTTTTTAACATCTAGTTGTTGCATTGTTTTGGGGGAATTTTGTTTGCTTGTTTTGGTAAGCTTTTTTGTTGTTTTTTAATCCCCTTTTTTCTCAGTGATGTTCTTGATGGGTTCTCTAAGCTGCTGTTGCTGTCAGGATGTCTGTCACTTGCCATGGTGAGGATCAGGCTGCACACAGAAATATATTTTCAGTGGATACAGGGAGAGGCTTCTTGGAAGTAATGGTAGAAGGTGTCTAAAATAAGAAGTGTCAACATGCTATAAGAAATGGGTTCCAAGTAAGGCATCATTTATAGTGTGTTAGGCTTCAGCCTGAGGAAGACAGGCTCCTGTATTAATTTTTTCTCACTTTCTCTCTTTCTCTCTTCCTCCTTCCTCCACTCCTCTCTTCCTACCTTCTCCTTCTCCTTTCCTCCCTCTTTCTCTCAGAGCTATTAGTTTCATCCTTTTATATAACAGGTTTATTCTTTTCCATGCACTGTGTAATTCTGGTACAGTTTTAAAAATGGGTTTTCCCAAGAATAAAAAGTAAATGAAACCAAAAGCCACTGTTGCCCCAGCAGGCTAGAAGTTAACTCAAATGCATACAAATTGGTATCACGACAATTCTCAAAATGTTCAACTTTCCCTGCTTTTTTCTGCTGTTCCTAAAACTCAAATTTCTGTTAACACAGGGTGAAAATCAATGGTTAGTTTAAAGAAGATTCATAAACTGTGTCTGAAAACAGCCTAAAATAACTGCCAGTACATATATATTACAAAAGATCTATAGACTTCACAGTTCTTTGAAAAACAGTTTTGTAAATGATAAATACCTGTGTCTAGCCTCCATCACCTGGATATTCCATTTTTACCTTATGCCAAGAATCTAAGGTTCTAGCAGACATCCTAATGAGGGTGCATGCTGTGACAATCTGCTGGGTAAGCTACTATATGCAGAGCAATTTCATTATTTTTAATATATGTGGTCTGCCTATGAATACTTGATGTTTCCTTTTACTCCTATCTCATCAAATTCTGGTAAAGATCCATGAAAAGGCAACAACGAAAAAAACCACCTGAGTGATATAAATGCCTTCTTACCTTTGCATTTATAAGCCATTTTTTGTTAGTGTAATTGAATTTGCTGATAAGCACCTGGGACTTTTTTGTGTTGTTGTCCTTAGATTAGTAACACCTTCTTCTAACCTAATGTGCAACAGCAATTTTTGTTCATGATTCCTTACCTAACAAAATTATTTTCTGCATAAGATATCTTTCCTGTTGAGTTCATGTAGTCAGGAGTTTCAAAACAGCAAGAATCGAGATCTGAGAGGAGGAAAAAATTACTTTTTCCTACCCACTGTTCCATTTCACATGTTATACTTCAATACTGGTCGTTTATCATGAACAAGAATATATTATAATTCAGCAGCAGGAAAACATCATAACTTTAAGGTAATAAATAAGGATTTGAATGCCTGCTTTAATCTAACAAATTCAGTTTCTTATGGCTTCCTTGGCATATCAAGAACAGATAGGGCAGAAATAATATTGAAGGAAGGATAACCCTACAGGGTCAGAATTGAAGCTCGTAATGCAGCCACGAAGGGTAAAGCATCCCTTGTACTTTCATGCTGATTATTTCAGACAACTAAATTCTGCAGTCAGCACGAGTCAAAATGCATCCCACCTTCTCTCCTACTGGAACTATAATAACTATTCTTAGTAACTCTAGGTGATAAATATTTTGCCGCAAATATTCTTCTGATCACAAAAACAATTTCAGACACCTCAAGAACAAAAATGTGAGCTTTCTGAACATAACAATTATTCGCATAACAGACTATTTGACCAAAGTTGTTATGTCATTGAGATGGCTTTGAACACATTCAAAATATTGATCTAATTGAATATAATGATATACTCTACAAATATTGCCTTCAATTTTTTAAAAAACTACAGTTTTTTAATACATGTGTAGAATAAAGGTGTGTATATATATATATATAGAACATCACATTAAAACATGTTTAGGTTTCTTGTGGTAAAACAGTTTACCTAAACTCTTTGAAATCAAGAGGAGTCCTCACTTATTTCTTAACCAAAAGTTATTGTTTAAAATTTGTGGCACTGTTATTGCTCCAAATTAACTTCTACTCTTAATTATAAGCACTAGAAAGTCATGATTTTATGTTTCCTATGTCCTTGTATTCTTTCCTAGTCAATTCATGATCCACTTAGTTGGACCATTACTAGAACTAACAGGATGTTGTTAATTTCTGTCTAATCACAGAATCACAGAATGGGTAAGATTGGAAGGAACTACTGGGGTCTGTCTGGTCTGACCAGCGTGCTCAAGTAGGGTCATCCTAGAGAACATGGCACAGGTTTGTGTCTGGACAATCTGTTCCAGTGCTTGGTCACCCACACAGTAAAGTTCTTCCTCATGTTCAAATGGAACATCCTGTGTTCCAGTTTCTGCCTGTTGCTCCTTGCCTTGTTGCTTGGCATCACCAAGAAGAGCCTGGCTCCCTCTCTTCAGATGCTCACATACATTTATGAGGTCTCCTCTCAGGATGTCTCTTCTCAAGGCTGAACAGGCCCAGATCCCTCAGCCTTTCCTCATAAATCAGGTGCTCCGGTCCCCTAATCATTTGTTCCTGGGCATCAACTGGACCTGTTCCAAGAGCTCTATGTCTCTCCTATACTGAGGAGCCAGAAGTGGACACAGCACTCCAGATGTGGCTTCACCAGGGATGAGCAGAGGGGCAGGAACACCTCCCTTGACCTGCTCACAATGCTCTTCCTAATGCAGCCTGGGATACTACTGTCATTTTTGGCCACAAGGGCACTGCTGGCTCATGGACAGCTTGTTGTCCACCAGGCCCCCAAGGTCGTTCTCCAGAATAGTCTAATAGGAAATTACTTCCAGAGCTGTTAATTTCTTTATTGGAATTTTTTAATGTTTCAAGTTTTTCAGTTTGTTTTCTATTCCTAAAAGATTTCTTTAGATATCTGCGATATAAATTTTTGTGATCAAAAGATTTCAATTGTAAACAAAAGGACTTACAGGTACGATATGTATTATATTAGGAAGCCCTAGTTAAACAAGTTGCAAAGTAATCTGTGATCCAGAAAAAAAAACATTTTGAGACTTTGATACATCTTCATTAACTTATTAATTTATTGATAAATCCTACCAGCACCCAGTGACATCGTACCTATCATCTGAACCACAAACTTCAAAAATTCTAAATATAAATTCACTTACTCAAAATTTTTGTACAACCATAAGTAATTGAGCATACAGAGTATTCCTTGTGAAACTAATGTAGGTAAAACAGAGGAAGTCCAAGTGCGGTTTAGATAAATCAGGAATAGTACAATTTAATTTGCATATAATAAAAACATAAAACCAGGTAACATCTGCATCACAACACGGTTTTATTTTATTGCCTACAATTACAGCACCACAATTATAGAGAAATTAGATATAAAAATGGATTACATCCCATTATGACATCTAAACCAAATTATGTGTTGTATATTTAATCTAAATACATACATTCTTATATACATCTGTATTTATATATACGTATAAACATGCACACAGTATTTAACAAGAAGTGTTCAGCATTGTGTAAAAAAGAATATAAACAATTTATTTCTTTACAATCAGTTTAGAAATAAGCACACTTAACAATTCTGCTGTTTGAACCACAGAAAATAACACAGAAATGCTGATTGCATTTAATAAATGTGGAGAGGTTGCAAGGAAGACATTGGTTGTTTTTTTCATTTTTTTCACCAAGACAGTTATAAATTGGAATCCAGAGAGGAAACAGAATTATTCAGATAATTACATATATATATGTTACATTTTCATAAGCTCTTTGCCTACCGTAACTGTTTTCTGCTATGAGTTTCTATGGTTAAAATATCACAACTGAACAAAGGGCACACATTTAAAAAAGGAAAAAAAATGTTTACTATTGTTCATATATGCATCTATGTGTTTTTCCATTTAATTTTTCCCAAGCAAATAATTCAGTTTGCCAAAAGGCTAAGAGTAAAACAAGTGTAATTTGCATGAAATGTTTAACTCAGACTAGGAATAGAAATACAATAATAACGATCTTCAAATCAAGTGGAATAACAAAGGGCTCTATGCTGGTATCTGTCCTCATTAACATTAATATAAAACCCCTGCAGGAGGCAATGGAGTGCACCAACATCAAGCTTGCAGGTGCACAGCTGCAGGTTGTGAGTCAATACACTGAAGGGTAGAGCCACCCAGAGGATCCTAAAAAGGGTGGAAAAACGCTTTAACAGAATATTTTGAAAGAGTGCAAAATCCAGCATCTGGATTGTATGTGTTATGATGCAATAAAAATTTTATTTCAATAATTTGAAGCTTTTATGAATTTCTTTCCTGAAAAGGCTAAAGATTTGTGATTCAACACCCATATGGCGGCATAAAGTAATGAATACGTATGTCTGTGTGATAGTAGGTAAGTGTGTTAATGGGGAAAAGAGATGTTGGCAATAAACTATTAAATTTACAAAGAAAATGATGTAAGTATAATCCACTACCTATCTGAAATAGTCATAAATTTTTACGAGCAAAATGGTGAAGTTTCCTTACTGTTAATATTGTAGAACATGTTAATGAGTTATTATCTTATTTTTATTTTCCTTCAAATGGAGAAAAATATATGGAATGAAAAAAAATCCTTATTTATTTATTTATTTTTCTCTAGTTCAGAATAATTTTGTTTTTTAATCTCAGGTAATCTGTAATCGCAACAAGTCAGTGATAAAGCACACGTGAAAATTATGTTTCTGAGGTTTAAATATTCTAATTTCTGACCCATCCCATCCTTTGACACTGTAGATTATCAACAATTTTGGTAAAGAGTTGTCTAGAATACAAAATTCTGTTTTATCATGACGAAGAACTATGGGAAAATAAACACAGACTTCAAAGTGTCCTCAGGAAATGTATTTTTCTTTTCCTACCTGAAAAAGGTGCCAAACCTGACATGCTTTTCATGTTTTTGATAAGATTCCTACATATTAAAGATAAAGCCCATGATAATACAGCCATAATATATAGACTATGTTTTTCTTCATAAAATAAACTTCAAAATTCAATAGACAGCATCATCTGCTTTCAAAGTCTTCATGTTACTAAACATTGCAGATAACTGTATCAAGATGCTCATACCATGTGCATACATTTCATGCCTCAAATATTTATTTCTAACTTGATTAAATTTATCTTCAAGATGGCAGCTGTATAGGGAAGACTGCGTTTAAATATTTAACAGAACTGTATCCTAAAAACTTAGCAGTGTCAATCCACTGACACTGCTTTGTGTTACCTTTGGTGAATTAATCCTCACCAAATGAATGATAGTGGTGTCTTTATGCCTAAACCTTTGTTAGTAAGTGTGAACATTAAGATGGATCAGAAGACTGCAGTAATTATTTGGTTTGCCTACAGTAAGATTTACATTAATTCCAAACATGGTCCTGTCACAAAATGCCAGAATTTAATTTAAAGAAAGGATTATACATAGATTAGCTGTCCTATTTAAAGAAAAAGAAAAAAAAAGAAAAGAAAAAAAGAAAAAAGGAACCAGACACACACGAATAAATTTATGTATGAGAGATAACATTGTGAAATTATTTTTTATTAGCTCTGCATAGGGTGTCCTATAAGATATAGCAATTAGATACATTGCATTTAAATGCAATTCAAACAGATCTACAAATAACTGAAATAATTTCTATTTTATAGATTACAAGAAACTAATAATCTTCAAACTGGATGTAAATGATGAAAATAATGTAAGGAGAAAAAGTGAGGAATATAACAAGGATTACATTGGCAAGGCGAATATGCTATTTGCTTAGTAATATGAGATTGGTTTGCTAAAATATACTTTAGTAGAGTGTGTTAAATGATGGTCCTCAGTGGCCTATAACAAGAAATAACAGGAAATCTGATTCTAAGAAAGGATTTTAAATGGATTGTTGTGTGGTTTTGGCATATCTTTTATAATAATTTCCCACTGTACACAGATATCACTCTACATACGAACTCAGTTAAGGGTTTCATTTTCACATCTCACTTTAACATTACCTTTCACCTTTCAGTTCATAGGAAAAGACCTTTTTGCTTTGGAGCTGCAAAAACAATGTTAGAAAGCAAATTATTCTTTAGGTTCACTGACCTGTCCCAAATATAGCTGAATTTCTTCTGAAAGTATTTGTGTGACACAATCCTTTGGGAGCAAATAACTAAAACTATATTAGTTGTACTTTTAATGACTTTAAAATTTTAGCTTAGGTTATGTGGGAATGACTTTAAATTTTTAGCTTAGGTTATGTGGGAGAAGAAGATTATCTCTAAGTTCACCTGAAAATTGTATCCTTAAATTTACCTTTAGTTCTCAGATGTAGATTTTTCTGAGGCAGTTTTCTATGCTTCAGCACTAATCCTATTTTAATTAACAGAGTTGGGTTTTTTTATGCTAAAAGCCTTTGACTGCAAAATAATTTTTATTTGTTTTTCTTATGTTTCTGTTTTATTCTATTTGAAGCTTGTTTGATGTCATATACTTAGAAAATCATAGGTCAAAGCGGACTTACTATTAAGATTGGTAAATGGGATGCTGGCAGTATTTATGATTAAGTTACACAAAAGAAAGTTTCTGGCTGAAATCTCTAAAGAGAGTCAGCAACTCAAAGAAACATAGAATCATAGACTAGTTTAGTTTGGAAGGGACATTTAAAAGTCATCTAGTCCTGCAGTGAGCAGGAACATCTTCAACTCGATCAGGTTGCTCAGAGCCCATCCAGCCTGTCTTTGAACGGTTCCAGGGATGAGGCATCCACCAACTCTGTGGGCAGTCTGTTCCAGTATTTCACCACTCTCATTGTAAAAAAATTCTTCCTAATATCTAGTTTGAATAGACCCTCCTTTAGCTTAAAAAATTATCCCTTCTCTTACTGAGAAGTGGCTTGCTAAACAGTCTGTCCCCATCTTTCTTGTAATCTCCCTCTAAGTACTGGAAGGCTGCTATAACCTTTCCCTGCAGCCTTCTCTTCTGTAGGCTGAGCAACCCCAACTCACTCAGCATTTCCTTATAGGAGTAGTGTTCCATCCCTCTGATCATTTTTACTCATCTAATAAAAAGGTAATTCTGGAAATATTTTTAAAGCAAAAATCCCTATGCTTTCTCACCTATTGTTCATTTCTATTTTAACATAAGAAACATAGGTGGGGTCAAATACATAAAGTTATAATTCAAGTAGAAAATGTGTAGAGAATGGAAAATTCAGACAGAAGTCAATGGAATGTCAGGAGTAAGGGCATAATGAGCAGATGTTGTTCATTTTATGAGTAGAAGTTTTAATATGAATTCTCACTTGTTTCTTTGCCTAAGGGTCATGGTGGACAGGACCTTCAGCCTTGACCTTTTCTATTAATGGATGGTGCAAACTTGCCACAGACTCACAAAGGTAGAAGATTAGACTACAAACAAAGCAGTTGCTGGAAGAACTGTAATATCAGTTGCAGAGGTGTTTGAGGGTTTTTTTCTTTTTTTTTCCTCACAATCCTTGAAACTTTACAGCAGTATTTTTTTTTTCACTTACAATATGACATTGAAGAAAGGGGGTCTACTTGGAAAAGAATTTGTGCAGTATGAACACTTTGCATGATCATTATCAAAAATCTGAGGGAGGAGATGTTTGTTTGGAGATTTTGGGTTTCTTTCTTCAGATAAGTACTGTGTGGAAGATCAGCTCTGATGATGGAAGTCTTTATTTCTCTGGAAGCTCAGTCTTCCTGAATTGAGAATACAACTTTTCTCAAGCTTGAAAATTGAAGTGACACAGACATTACCTGGGGTGAGAAACTCAAACATACTAAAGTCTATCGCTTTGCAGACACCACAGTACAAAAAATTTGGAGGGCAGGAAACCCTACCTAGGTTTCAAGTAGACTTCTTCTACTTGTACCTTTCCTTCCAAATGAATTGCAGGAGACTGGATCTATTCAGGCTCCAAAAAAAATCTGTTGCTATCTAGTGCCAGTTCTTCTCTGGTTTATGTTTCTATAATAGTTCTCAGTATACATGCGAATGTGTATGGATAGATTGCCTTAAAGGAGTCCTACTGCGGGAGTATCTCTCTTCCTAGCGGAAAGAAAATGGTAATATTCACTGATGTTAGTGACATTAAACACCACTTCATAATGAAACACTAATTGAATGTTCTTTTTGTGTGAGACAATAATGAGGACTTTGTGTGCTCCTTTTCTTCCTGGCAAATAATAGAATCAATTAAAAGTGCAATTTTGAAAGAAACTATCCAGAAGCTACTATACTGCAATTATTCTCGTGATTAGATAGTACTGAGAAGATAGAGTCATGTAAGAGTTTTTAAAAATTGGATCATAATAAAAAAAAATCAGATTAAATGCTTTGGATATGTTACAGAGATACAGTGCATTAAAACCAACTATTGATTAGTGTTTTAAATTTAACTTCCAGATACCAAGCATCACAGTATTTTGATGATGAAGTGGGCTCAATTTCAACTCTGTGGTCTAAAGCAGAAGATGGCAGATTTATAAGGAGACTTTTAAATTTGACATTACAGAAATCTGGTTTAATCTCTATGTATAGGATAATGTTTTTTTCAAGTTTCTTTGAATATCAGCAATTTTACTCCTAAACTTGAGATTAATGTACTTAAAATTGAAAAAAAGTATGTCTGTGAATAATATCTAATAGAATCATTAGTCGTCGTCTCAGTCTGAGGAGAGGAAAAAAATCAGCAATAATTTTGGAAAAAGAAAAAACTCTTTTTTTTTCTTGCATTTTAGTTACCTAAATCAAATATTATTTTATTTTTCCCTTGTTTTTATTTATGAAAAGACATTGTAAGCATTTTGTGTTGCAAGTTGTAAACACTTTGCGTGAGAGTAATACACGTTTTAGACTGACGTTCTTAAATATTCTGCTGAAGTAAATGTAAATGCTGTATGCATATGAAAGAAAGAATATTCATGCTCACTGCTATACTCAATGTGTTATTTACCTAAGGTACTTGAGTAATTTTTAATATCACTGTCTATCTAATATGTGAATTTTTCCCTAGTATTTCAACTCTATGAGCTCAGCTAATCATGAAATGTGAAAATAAAGCAAAGATTTAAAAAAAAGACAAATGGAATTTGGGATATGATTTTATTTTAAAATTCTTGTTATGTAACTACTGGCACTATGACGTCGTGCTCATCATGTTTGTGTTGCCTCCAGCCTGAAAGGTTTCTCTGAATCTGACAGTCTTACAGAGTTTATTTATGTTTCCCCTCAGTGTAATTTGCCTCAACAATACATCTTCATCTTCATACCTAGCTTCTTGTGTATTGGTTCCTCAGGAAAGAAAAATAATTCTCCTTAGAGAGGTTTTTGTTTGTTATGGAGACTTTTATCGACCATATATATGAAAGATCATGTTTATAATGTCTGACGCTGTAAGTCCCTTGTATAGAAAATCTATATTCTTTTATTTAGCTAACATTATTTTTTATTTTCATTTAAGGGTTTGAGAAAATTCTAAAATATTTTTTATCTCTTCTTAAGTGTGTTTAGATACAGAATAGCCATTAGTCTCCCTTTCTTTTATGAGGTTTACTAAAAAACCAGTTTCAAGTTAAACTGCTCTCCAGTGTGTGAGGAGGAAGTCTCACAAGTTTAGGAAGCTTAGCATCTTTTTTACATGTAAAATTTATGTTTCTGAGGAACTGGCATATGTGTTTTACTTTCTTCCATTAGATTTCTCTGCATCATGTATGTTATTACTGAAAAGAAGATTTTAAGATATTCTGTCACTTCAATGAGTAATAACTCATCCTTGTGACTTTCAATATGTCAAGACAAGAATAAAGCCAGATAGAGAGAGAAGAGATAGTGGGAATAGGCAATCCAAGTGCAGAATAATTCAGCTTAATTTTTTAAATATACAGTCTATAAAATGAAAAGGAAATCACTGATTCTTCAAATGTCATTTTAAAAATATTTTTTTGTCACTGTCTATTATGTCTCAAAGTTTTCATGAAAATTCTCTTTTGAATTTACACCTACTTACACAGTAAGTAGGCTATGACACCCTGATGACTAATCAGACTTATTTTAGATAGCTGTATTTTCCACTGTCAAATAAAAGAGAAATTTATGATTACAAATTACCTCTCTCTATAACAGAGATTAAAGACTAGAACAAAAATAACTGGTGTCTATGGAGGATAGCCATAGCAAGTGCATCTTCCTTTCTGAAAGTACTTCCAAAGTAATACCTCCCTTTCTCCTTGCCTTATTTTTCTACCAGTATTATACTTTCCAAAGGAACTTAGGGTATTTCCAAAAACACTGTTTCGGATTTTTTTTAATGTTCATACCATTAATATTTCAGACTGTCAGTCTGAAAAATTCATAAATAACTGGAATATTAAAGGAACAAGGGGAATTAATCCATATCCTTTCAAACTGCATGAGGACTGTGAAGTTCTTTATATGAAAAAGGCAGATCAATCTTGCTTTATCTTATCTAACAGCACCAAAGGTAAGTTACAAAGTACGTGGCAAAGACACATAAATTAGCAGTTTGCAAAAATTTAGCATTACAATAGCTGTGTCAATCACATAAAATCTTTAAAGTAGTGGGAACAATTTTAGGAAGACTTCTTGTGGAATTATGATTTACAATTTAAATTTATTCTTCAAGATAAAAAAGTATTTGTTTGACTTCATTTAATTATTGTGCTACATGAATATTAATGATATTCCGTTAGAAAAAAAAAGGCAAGCTTAAGAAATCAGATCATTAGGTCATGTAGTCATTTATCTTCATCATGAGAGCAGCAAATACTTGATCTCTCTTAAAAAGACAAAATATATACCTGCAAGCATAAAGCAAGCTTGTCTCAATAGGTGATGAAAACTACAATTTTTGAAACTAAAAGCAAGGAAAAAATATAGAAATATGGAATGGTTTGGATTGGAAGGGACCTTTCAAGATCATCTAATCTTTCTCCCCTGCCATGGGCAGAGACATATTCTACTACCATCAGATTGCTCAAAGCCTCATCCAACCTTATTTTGAACACTTCCAGGAGTGGGGAACCCACAACTTCTCTGGGCAACCTGTTCCAGCATCTCATGACACTCATCATATTTTTTCATTATTTCTAATCTGACTCTACTCTCTATCAATGTATTAAAACTGTTGTTCCTTGTCTCCACAGGTTCTGGTAAAAGTTGTCTGTCTTTCTTACAAGCACCTTCTATACACTGATGGTTCTGACATTCCCCTAATATCTTATTGTAGTGCTGTATTTCCCCATCTCTTTTCTTACCAAATTGCCTGCCTTTTCCTGTGGGTCCCCCTCTTCCCCACCCTTGGTCCTGGCTATTCCCTTGGGTTTTTCCTATTTGTTCCTTTACCTGAACTCCGTACATGTAGCACCCCTGTGCCCACTGGTCCATGTGCTCTCTCTGCCCCCTTCTTCCCTGGATAAACGGAGGCTGCGCGGCATGTGACTTTCCTCTCTCACTATCTGCTCTGCCTTGGGGCACCAGCCTCTGCCTGGGGGAACCATGCCATGTGCTGGCTCTAGGCTTCTGGGAGCCACCATGAAATAAAACCATGCAGAGAGCCTTCTAGTCTCCTTTATCGTCATCGTGTTGCGGGGCCTATAGCTAGCCGGAGCAAGAGAGGGGCAGCCTGGAAAGGCACGGGAAGCGGGAACAGCCGCTCTCCCCGAACAAGCCTCACTGTGCTCTCCGAGAAGGCTGTAGCATGCCATGCCATCGCGGGGACCCTACACACCGCAACATCTTATCTCAGAACTTTTAGGAGAGGTTACAGTATAGAATCATAGAATATCCTGGCTCTACATATACAGGAGATTCTGAGGAATTAATTTTACTGCTTTCTTTGCATTGGATACTTTGGTTACAGTGATGTCCTAAAATACTTAGCCAGCTTTGGGATTACTTTGCATTGCTAAGTAGAGAGCTGACTGAGGTGAAGGAAAGATGTGATGTGTTGTTCATGAGTACAGAAGCGGGGTCCAAAGACACATATATACACACAAAGAGTTTAGAATTTACTCCTCAAATCCATAACATCTTCTGAAATTACACTAGCATAAATTCTTATGCACTTTTAAAAATGATAAAATGAATGTAGATAGATGTCTACTTTTGAATGTCTGCAATCCAGCTCTTGGGATGGGACCCCTGAGATGGGATTTTTTCACTCAATTTGTGATGTATACATCATAATGGAACTAATTATGCCATAGGTAATCTAGACAGTTAGCTGAGATCCCTCTCCTCCTGTCATTTAAGTTACAATTATACCAATACAAACGTATGGAGATAGTGACTTTCATTGCTTTTATGTTTGTAAAATAGTAAACACACATAAGTCTTGAGGGCAGAGACATAACCATAACATAAATGACACAAAGAATGTATTTCTAGGAATTATTTTCAGTAGGTAATTTTGAAGTAATTCCTTTTTTATATGAATCTGTGTATGTGTGTGGGAAGAGCGGTTGCATAAAAAGAGACTTGAGGAGCTTTTTGCCAGTCATGTTATCTTCCAGTTCCAACACAAATAAATTAATTGCTGTCAAGCATTTTACTAAAATATGAGAACATAAATACTTATAGAATATGTGAAAGGGTATGGAATTAGATTTTTTTAAAATAATAAATATTGTATCAATAATTATATTAATGGAACCATTTAGAAGTTAACTGAAACCATATTCATACAGCTCTAAGTAGCAATCAAGAATCAAACATCAAAGAAAATGCCAGAATTTGAATCTGGCGTGTCATGCATTCTTTTAAGCTAGCTATTAAAAAATCTAAACATAAAATCACATCTACAAAACAGAAAGAAATGATAACATTTTCAAAATTAAGTGTGACAAATTAGGAAATTATACAATCATTAAACTGGGTGCTTAGTAATGTGAATTCTAATTACTTTTTCAGCCCACACATGGTTTCATATTTAGTGAAAAAATATTGCAAATTGCCCTTAGTGGTTTAGCCATCTAATATTTAGGTATTGAGTTTTATCTAGATCGCTAGGACCCTTTTAATAGCAAATGGATAGCTATAGAAACCACTAAAAGGTGCTCCATTTTACTGATTTTAGGGAGTATTGGATTGTTTATGTTAACAGCCTACAGATAATCGGGGGTGGGCGAGTTGGTGAGTGGTGAGTGCAAGGTTGAACGTCCAGAACTGAGCATCCGAACTCTCAAACACAAGACTCCCACTTGCTAGCATCAGTGTGTACAGGTTGGTTGTAAATTTTTCAACAATTAAACAGTGTAGTCATGTCCTGAATCCTCCACTTAATAGAGACATGGGACAGAAGCAGCAACTGATAATCTGTTTACGTATTGTTTCTGCATATACACTGCTTAGACTGGGGAAGCCAAAAGAACATGACGCACAAAAAAGAAATGGCGCTCCAACTTGGTTTCTGTAAAGAAGAAAATATTTTGGGGAAAAGAAGAGACACTGGAGGGAAGACGACAGTCCTGGCTGGAGGAAAGATCTGAAAAATGCGGGAAAAACCCAGAGATCAGAGAACTGTGTGGAAACAATACACAGAGAATGCCCAGGGAGGGGCCTTTGCCAGAGATGCTCAAGAGTGGCAACTCTGAGCAGTAGCACACCATGGATGATAAAATATTGTGCCCATCCTTCCCAGACCAGCAGAGACCTTTGTGTTGGGAAAAGTAATGCTATGGGCTAGTGAGTAAGCAAGCTTGTGAGCTAATCAAGCCGTCTAAATACTCCTGTCTCATTGGTTGTTATCCAGATCACCATCTCAATGACCATCCAGATAGTCCTTATCCAGATCCACTATTATCTGGTATTTATTAATTTTGCCTATTAATAATGTTTGTGGAGTTCTTACCTGTCTCCCAAACTGCGGGGATTAGGATTTGCAGCAGGGCAGTTTGCAACAGTCATGACCTCTCAGAATTTTGGCTTCCACCCCTCAAACATTACATTTCTCTGTCACAAGCAAGGACCCTGCTGAGTAAACAGACTCCAGCCTATTGATGCATAGCCCTAGGGGTTGTCATTTATTGTGTCTTGCCAGTGACACCCTTTTGAAGTGACTACTTTCTCTATTTCTTTCAAGAAGAAGAATTGGCAAGAAGTTTTGAAATATAATCATATTTACATTGTGAATTACTCTTGTTTATATGCTTATATAGTTCTTCAAAAACTCTAATACTTTTAAAGATATTTCTTTCTACAAGCTTTGTTGACTAATAATTACACTTACCATTGTCTCCACTTATTCTATTCTGGACTGTAATGTTTTCAAAGTAGAGAAATCAAAATTGCTTGTTTGTGATTCTCTGTATTTCCCTAGAGTCCTTGTTAAGTTATCATTTTAGTGGAAAAGAAGTTGGATCTTGGCTTTCATAACTTTCTCATTTCTATGAAGAGTTTCCTAGTTAAGTTCCTTCAGAATTCATAGGCATATAAGATCTATAGCTCCCAAACTGTGAGCAAATGGTAATAAACTGAATGAGACAGGTTGAATAATATTCATCCACTCAACTATTGGAAATATCTTCTGCTGATATTCTCCTATAAGTCAGTTCCTCTGATTCTATTCTCTGATATGTGAACTTTTTTTCTTTTGTTCTTTCACAGTGGCAGTGATGCAAAAAAATTTGTTTCATGAATTTTTATTGAATCATCTAGATGTCATTCAGACTCTCTGTGAGATTCTTGCTTCTTTTGTTATTAAAACAGTTTTATTTAGCAGTATTTTATTCTCCTAGAAGTTCCCACTCAAAACTTTTTCCTGCCATGTCCCATACCAAGGGAATTTTTTGTCTGCTTGCTTGTTTGTTTGTTTGTTTTATTTAATCTTGGGCTTCTTTCACAATTTTGTAAGATTTAGAAGACAGAAAATGACCCTACAAAGGATTTTAAAATATCAGAAATAAGATAGCAATCAACCTATCATTAACACTTGCCAGAGACTCTAAATTTCTTCTTTCATACCTTCTATGTAATCTCTGTTGAGATGCAGTTTTACTGAGTTTAAGATTTGATGTTATTAAAATGGCATAAGGGAAAATCATTAGAAAAGTGAATGTTTGACACAAAAAGAGAGAGACGATAACAGAAATCCTTGAAGGAAAAATAACTATTTCTAAAGAGAAGGAGTGCTGGGTGCTTTATGATTAAATTTCGTGCTTTGACACTTTTCAATTCTTTGAAAGCAAGTGATAATAAAGAAAATTACTTCTTAGTCTGAGCAGCAGCTTAAATGAAACCAATAAAACCTAAAGAGTCCAACTTTTGTGTGTTAGTTAAATGTTCTTTTATCTCTTAGAGCTAAAGTGGATAATGAAACTTGTTACTTAAGGGACTTATCGGTGGAAATTTTGATAATTTTACATTGCATGTCTAGAGTGTCAAAATTCCGTATGATTAAAATGTTGCTGCCGTGGCTAAGAGAGAGTCTTATGGGTTATGAATTAATACAGTCTAAGAGAACAAAAAAAGAGTTAATAGATATTCAGTTTTCTCTTCTTTTCTATTAGAGATAAAAGTGAATTTCTTTTTCCGTTCATGTTTCAAAACATGTTTTAAATTATTTAAAGAGAAATATAGATAATTCCTTAACTTTGTAGTGCGTTTAGATAAGCAAAAATAGCTACTGTTAGATAATAAAGATCCTGATGGAGGCCTTAGGGTTAGACACTGATGATGGCAAAAAACTTCTTTTTCAAGAAATGTAAGGTTCAAAGGATTTTTTAAAGCAAAAATATATGAAAATTTGACTGATGGGAAGAGCATAACTTTTGGTGTCGTTTGGCTGAAGGGAGGTGATGGATCTTGAAGTCAGAAGATAACTATAAAAGAGCACCAGGCAGCACATAGTATGAACTGAATTAAAAGAAGTTGAACATTTGTCTACAAGGTAGAACATGGACTTTAGATTGTGCCTGCAGCTTTCTAAACATACATAAAAATGTGTCTTTCCTAAAGGACTCTGAACTTAATGGACCAAGTGCAGGTTAGATAAAAAGTGAAAAGTAACTTCTATTATCTTACACACAGAATATAGTGACAGAATAAAAAATGAAAGTGATTCTCAGGTTCAGTCCAGTGAGATGATTGCTGAAATGCACTGCCTTTAAAACTGTTGATCCTTAAATTAGAGTCCTAAGACTTCATCTCCCTAGTCCTAAAATAGATCAACTTCAGCTATTGTTCTGGAATGGCTCTGGATACTGAATAGTAGATATTTCAATGTGTTAACTTTGAAAAAGTTTAACTTCTAGATTTATTCTATATCTTGGTATATTGCAGTGTCTTCAGCACGCTCATAAGCATATACTATAGTGATGGTTTTGACTATTCCAACTTAGAAACTGAAAAGTCATCTGAAATGACTAGTTTAATTTAAAAAAGAGCAAAGACTGGGAAAACTTCAGCTGTCTTTCATTTTGATGCCATCAAGTCTAGAAATCCTAGAAACTTGTATTTCTCAGAATTTTTTGTCTCTGAGGGAAAAACAACCAACCAAATAAAAAATGTAAAGGAATACACATTCCATGTTTTCCTTAATTACAAAAAATGCATGTATTAAAAGGAATATAGTGTTATGAGTAATACTGATATGCAGAATTGAAGAGAAACTTAATTTTCACTCTTGAAATTATTTGTTATTTGTCATGAATTGCTGAAAGAACCAATGATAGTCTGCTGCTTTAGAGTGATTTTCAATTCATTTTACCTAAGATCTTTGTTTGGGAGCCTAATATCATTTTGGTGCAGATTACAGTGTTTGGCACATGCTGAATGAGATATAGCAGACTAAACTAATTTTAAAAAATAGTACAGTAGTGAACACTGCAATTACCACAGTACCTCATATTTACATTGATAGCAAACACAATATTAATCTGAGCTCTGTGTATTATTGCATTCTCTAAAGTAAACCACATAACTTTATGTTGACTGCTAGAATAGTGTTGCAAAAGGTTCCCGCAGAGATGAGTGAACTGGTGATTGTAGCAGGCATATAGCTTTTCTTTTTGTGCTGCACATGCAGGAGATAACTGGAGATTCAATCTTCTCTTTCTCATCTCATTATGAGGAGGGGAAGAGGTGATGTGTATGTTTCTGGCCCTTGGATTCACTTTTTCTGCTTCAGAAACGCTTGAGAGCAGATATCTGCCTACAGCCATAAAAGCTATTAAAAAATTACAAAAGCTCAGCTCAGCAATAGCATTTTGCAGTTCAGCCAGGGTTTGCAGCTTGAGAATTGCAAATATCTTGGGTCTGCCGAGGAGAAGTAGTGCCTTTGGGACGATATTCTAGAAATTGTGCAGAGGGTTTAGTCTGACACGCAGGTGAAGAAATACAGGCTTGAGATAAGAATTCCAAGATACATTTTAGTATTTTTCAGAACTGACCTAAGCATTTAGATGACTGAACTCTGAGTGCCAAAACCACTTTTCAAATCACGCAAACTCCCAAACCGTTTAGAAAGCCTCTGCATCAGCATTTTAGTTCAAACCAGGAGTTTGAAGCACACTGAAGTAAATCTCCCAGTTGCCAACACTCCCCCCACCAATCTCCCTGTCCCTTGCGATCCTTCGCATTGCAGAGCACAAACTCACCTGCTCCGGGCTCCAAGGACCTACACA
Source organism: Rhagologus leucostigma (assembly GCA_013397725.1). NCBI lineage: Eukaryota > Metazoa > Chordata > Aves > Passeriformes > Rhagologus > Rhagologus leucostigma. The sequence goes on along the minus strand of VZTD01004958.1, from coordinate 323,159 downwards.
TTGCACTAGTTAATAGGGCAAGGCTTGCCTTGGCCTGAGCCAGCTGTAGCTTGCTGCAAAAGTCCTAGAGCTCAACCAATTGATCCCTGCCCTGATGTTGATGAAGCCCTGGGAGTGCCATGCATGGTAAAGGACTTAAAAGCCTCAGCTGTGACAGAGTAACACACATTAGGCTCTATGCAATTTTCCAGCTTAAAATGGGATACGGTGTGAAAAAGAATTGATAAAAAGCCCTATAAAAATAGCTTTGAGTGGCTCCAAGGTCTGTGAATTAAGGAACCTTGCTCCTAGCTACAATGTCAAGATACAGCTCATTCACTACAAGACTTGAAACAAACTGTATCCATCAAGCTTGGAATCAAGAGAAACATCAAAAGAGTGAGCATTGCACTGCAGAATAGAGGCAATTTGAACTCTATTATTATTATTGTTTTATTATTATTATTATTATTATTATTATTATTATTGTTATTAGGGTTTTTTTATTAATTAGATGTGGACTATTAGATGGTTAAAACATTAACTAGCCAAGTAATAAATTTCTGTCGTCATATACAGAATATTGTCCCTTTTGACCATAGTAAGATTTCGAATGAAATAATGCATATGGAAAAGCAGATTTCAGAACCTCAACACTAACAGTTTTGCCTGTAAAATCCTTGTTCGTTGTAGTTGTAGACTTACCATTCTAATCTGATCCTTAACACATCTTTGGCATTGTAATAAGACCAAAGACAGCTTTATCTTTCTTTATACACAAGTGATATCCAAAATACCTTTAGTCAATAGTTGTGAGGCTGTTTAGTAGGAAGCTCGTTCTGTGCTTCATTCAAAAGGGTATTTAACTGAAGGGAAATTTCCTTTTAAAAGAAGCTCCTTGGCTGACCATTGTATAGCAAAGTTTGTCAAATTGTCTTTTTCGCAAGAGATAGTGTTTTAGTTTTAATCTGTCCAAAACCTGTCCTTGAAGACTTTCTCTGCAGTCTTTTCTGCTAGCCTGTTCCAGTGGCCTGTTCTCAGACTGCTTGGCAACACCACCTGTTATTTAGGACAAAAAGATCAGTATGTATTTAAAAAAAAAATTAAAAAAAATAACAACCTGCCATGATAGCCAGATCTGAGTGAGAGCTCCAAGCTGGCATTTTTTCATGACCTGGACGATTTTTTATCTAACTACTGGAAGTTCAGACATCCCAAATTATGTGACTTTAGGTGTTAAGTAGGTTTGCCAGTAACTAAACAGCAGTTTGCTTAATTTCTAGTTACATGTGCAAGGCTTTTGTTTTTTGTGGGGATTTTGTTCTTTTTTTTCTAGACCATTATGGAACAAAATATTTAAGTAAAAACTTAGAAAGTAAAGAAGGAATTAGTAGCTTCATGTCTTGCAGCATCTAGGTCCCTGTCGCTTTTCTGTTTAGTGTTATTTCTATTCAATTTCTTCAATTTCTTTCAAGGTTATTAATTTGTGTTGCTTGTGGACGGTAAGAGGAGGTGCAAGTTATTGGTATGTCAGTTGCAATTACAATGAGTGAAACATCCAGTAAGCTCCAGTTTACCTAAGGTTACCTTGGTTAATGTTTTGTTGTTGTGGTGGTGTTTTTGTTGGGTTTCTCGGGGGTGGGGGGGGGGGTTGTTTTTGGGTGGGGGTTTTGTTGGTTTTTGTTTGATTGATTTTGTCTGTTTTTGTTGTTTTATGATTTGGAGTTTTTTTCGGGGGGGGGCGGTTCGGAGGTTATTAACAGACTGGGTCAATTTCAGCAAGCTGCTTAGGTAATTTTTTTTTAAACAAGTGGGAACCTATTTCACAGTCTAAATTATAAATGTGCAAAACTACAACAGGGACACATTGTGCATTTACAAATAGAAAAACAACTGTCAGATTCACAGAATTTCAGCACAAACTTGGCAGATTTTTTGCTTATTCCTGGCAGTGTTGAAAGTATTCTAGTTCTTTTATTCTTTTCTGTGTGCACTAGACCCAAAGCCAATACATACACTCACATATGGGGAATGCTTGGTACAACCAGATGTTAAGAGATGAATTCTTCTAGTATTGGCATCTGGGCCTGGGTCTGTTCCCTTGGTATATTCCTCTCTTTGACTTCTTGATTGGTTCTGCTGCTGTCTGCTGTGACATCTGTTTAGCTGTCTGCAGGCTTGGTAAAATGCTACTGTGTTTCTTTATCTTTCCGGATGTCAGATTTCTTTGACAGTGTCAAGAGCATAAAAAATTTAAATGTTATTTCGTTGGCCTAGTCAATAGGGCAAAGTATGGATTTGCTAAATTATTCCATACAGAGGGAAAGAACTCCATCTTCATGTCTCTATTTGTTCATTGTGAAAATGTAGAATCTTGTTCATGCATTTATATTTTCTTGCATAATTTACATGGAGGGTGAGGGTTTTTTGTTTGTTTTTAATAATGTGTAACCATACTACATCTGCTTTAAAGAAAAACACTCACTACTTTAAAACAAGGCCCCTATGATCACCCACTCATCATTTAAACAATTACTCTTTAAACAAAATTGAATTATATTCAATGTGGTAGTATATGCTGGCATACTTTAATAATTGAATAGTTTTAATAACTAGAAAATAGAGGGGAAAAGCACCTGGGGTGGGAGAAGGATGTGATGATATACTCAATAATTTCAAGTATTTTGCTGCTGAACCTGGTTGTGATTAAAATCATGTGATCCTTTCCTGCAACCATCAAAAGACTTAGAATATATGTGAGGTTTTTATAGTCTTGAAGTGCATGACCAAGTTAATATATGTTGCTACATATGAAGTGATATTAAAGATTTCTTTTCAATCAAAAATGAATTGGATCCTGAACTCTTTTGGCTATTTCTTTCAAATGCCTTATGTTCGTATTTTTCTCAGACTGAAATATCTTCCTTTTTAAGTGGGATTTCAGTCCCTACTTCACTACACACCAGAGCCCAAGACTCTAGTGTTACAGAGCTTCTTGCCCTTGGAATCTGTGATCACTTGAAAGATGCAGTGACTCAGACCAGCTTCTTTGAAGCAAATGTTTAACTACGTACAAGAACAGAGCAATCAGAAAAAGAAAGGTTAAAACAACAATTCTTAGTAGACATCAGTAAATCCTCTAAGAGTTAGGTAGGTTTAATTTATGTTGAGTGTTTGAACTCTTCGGAGAATAGAGTTAGTGTTTTCTTCTCATTGCTTTTTCAGTTACTGAAATGAAAGGCTTTGTTTCATTTTATTTAATAAAGGAGTTTCTTCTGTGTTTATTTACTGTTTATGATTGTGGGGGCTTTTTTTTTGTTTTAGTAAAAAGTATATGTCCTTTCAAAATCGGTTTTGAATGTATTGTCTCTGTACTTTACTTCTTACATTATATTTTGAAACAGATAGTTAGAAGACCTGTTGCCGTTAAAGGAGAACCTTTATCCCAGACAGAATGTTTGTCCTATCTACTTCCTTTTCAGATTTCTGACTAAACTGGTTGAGTAGAAATGACGGTCTTGTCTAACCTAATCCCAGAAACCTGGGCAATAGCGTGAAAAAAATAAACAAACCTGAGCAATTGATATATACAATTAAAAAATGACACAATCTTTGGGAACTGGACTGGAGAACAGGTATCTCACTTTAAAAAGAGAAAAATGAATATAAAAATCGTGGTGTAACTTGGATTAGAATAGAAAAGAAATCTTCAGAGGTCAGCATTGTATGCAGTCTGTTATAGACTCTTAGGATTATACTTGTGTATATATATAGTTGCTGATCTCTTCCAAGAGTAATAAAAATACAAGTACTCATTATTCTGGGAATCTTCAGCAGAAGAAAAATACTGTTAATGATACTTTTTACTAGTTGTGCCTGGACATAACAGATGACAGATTTGCCTACGTGATAGTAAAAGATTTGATTAAAAAATATGCCTTATTATCAATGCTTGGCATTGATAAACAGTGAAGACCTTATGATGAACAAGTACTAGAAAATAACTTTGTATCAATTGATGGTCATATGTTCCTCTTGAATTAACTGTAATGGATCTGATTTCAAAAGGAGGACTTGAGCAATTCTGTCATGTAGTCAGCTTTCTTATGCTCCACACAGTCTAACATGATAATTTAAAGCACAGCATAAATCACAAAAGCATATTGAAAAATTCTTAGATTGAAAAATTAATCACTCAGGTGCTATCACTCATGTACAACCCCAATCCTAGTGTTACATATAAATACTAAAAATAGTTAATTTCATCCATGATACCTTGTAGCATGATTTATTTGAATAACTCACTTTCTAGCTGAATCCTACTCCATTGCATCAAACTAATCAAGAGTCTAGTTCATCCTACATAAACCATAATATGGAGGTTTAACTGATAATTGTTATAAAGAGGACCTCTACATGCTAGTTGCATTTCCCATTCAACATGCAGAGAATGTGGCAACTAAGCTATTTATTCTTATTCTACTTACTCTATCATTACTTTACATTACATTAACTGCACATCATCCACCCTGCACACTTAATCAGGTATGGGTCCCTTAAACCCCTGCATCATTAACTACTTACTGAAAAGTCATTATTATCTGATTGCTGTTCAGCAGACTTTGTAAAATGAATTGGTGGTCTCAGGCAAATGTCCACAACTCAAAGAGTTAGTGCGTGGTTGGTACTGCTTGACTCAGTATTGAAAGAGTAAGCAAATAGAGTATAGAGTGGTACATCACCCACTGAATTATCCTGTGACTTGAAAAGGTGATCTCTGCAGCTAAACTTGTAAATCTACGTGAAAAGTTTATAAAGTCTCGTTAAGGCAATATGGTTTGTTTGTAGCAATCTCTGTTTAAAAACCAGGATTTTCTGTGTCCGTAACTATCAATCAGTTACAATAGACTATAGGAACATGGACATTATAGAAGAACTCAGTTAGGTAAAGACATAGGTAAAATGTGTACATTTTAGTCTAAGTGGGCTAAGGGTGAAGAATGTCAAAACTCTAAACAAATCCTGGAACATTATTAGTGCAATGCCACAGCACTTTGGGAACTGGTTAGCAATAATAAAAACTGAGAAGAAAACAGAAAACCAAATCTGTTCGGCAGGGAACATCTTTCCATCTCCAACTCCTTAGTTACCATATTGGAATGAGTTACTGTCTAAATAACTCACTTAGAGATTCATTTTCTGGTCCTAGTTCAGATTTCTATAAAGAAAGTAAATGTGTATAATGTGTAAGTGAACCTGTGTGCATTACTTAGGATGCAAATATATTTGATGGAGAGCTAAACAATTTTTTTTTAGGTAGAAAGATAAAATTGAAAGTAAAAGTTTTGTTCCTGCAAAAAATATAATCTGTGATCATAAGGGTAAGAATCATGAAGTACATATAAAGGGTATATCTCAGTGCAGGAAGTCTCTCAGTGTTACATTTGTGTTAGGCTGGAAAGCCTTTGCACATGCTGATGAACTCTAATTCAGACTAGTGTTTTGAGTGTTAGTAAGACTAGTCACATAAGAAAGATTATTAACCATTAAAATCTGGATAAATAATAAATGCCATAAGTTACATATTTAAGGACAAAATTAAAATAAACCAATACAGTTTATTCTCAGTATTTTATTCTTATTTTTCAATCCATAGAAATTCAGCATGAAGCAGGAAAAAAAAAAGTAAATTCATAGAAGAATACACAAAATGTATTCAAAAATAGGGTAAAAATTCCCAAGAACAGTTGGGCCTTGACAAATGCTGATGTTACTCAAGTGTTGGTGGCCATTCATGCAACAGAATTACCAGAGATAATGCTATATTGATGTCATGTCAATACATAATCAAAGTCTAACATGTCATGATGCTAAGAGTAAAGATTTAGCTTTTTAAAAAGTATTATATTCCTAGGTTCCTTCTATGCCTGCTAGTTTCATTCACCTGTACAACTGGCAGTGTCAGATGTACTAGGAAAGCTGTGAAGGAATTAGACTGCTCATTCTTTTATATATTTATATTTTGCATGATTCTTGAATCTGTTACTGTAGTAGGAAATAAGATATCTCTAGGCAGAACAATGTGACAGGCTTATCTGCTTGGCAGTTGAGTGTTCCTGAGAGGGTGCTGTAAATGAAGGTCATGTATTTAAGAAAAATATTTTTTCTCATGTAAGAAATATTGGCAAACGTTGATTTTGTTGCTGAGTACTTGGCAAAAATTCTTTTGAAATCATGTGATTCCAGAACATTATCCCTATCCTTAGCATATTATTCCCCTTTGTTCTCTTACAGATAGGGATGCTAGGATCCATAAGGCTCAGGATGTGAAGGGGACTGAAACATCACTTTGTACTTTCAAATGAATGCACCTTTTGCTTTTTCTGTTACACTTCTGTACAGTACCAAGCTATATTTTTCATTGCAGTTAATTGCAGCTTCAATTTCCAGTTCACGGTATTTTGAAACAGGTTCAAGTCAGCACCTCTTGTACATGTGCAAATTGTGATAAGAGATGTGAGCTCTTTATTTACGTAATGATGAGTATCTCAGCATATGAAGGAAGCGATAAAAATTTGATTTTGGCACTACTTGTATACTTGTTTGCTGAGTGCAGAGCTCTCACAATACAAAAAAGAAATAAACCACAGAGAACTACAAAGAAGACATTAAATGCAACATCAGAGAATGAAATTGTTTCTACTTCAAAAGAAGTACCTATGATGAATGTGGCAATTACTGTGAACAGACAAGGCAACAAATGAAAGACTTGGAGAATGGTGCAGATAGACATTCATGACAGATGTTATAAGGATGCCAAGGGACAGATTGCCAGACAAGTAAGTCAGAGAAGACACTGACAAATATACTGCAAGGGATAACTTTTCAAGGAAGGTCAGGAAAGAAGAAAAATGAGCTTATATAATGCAAATCTGTACAAGTCTATGCTTAGCATCTTAAACAATTACAAACCCATATACAGGATGATAGAGGAAAGATACCATGTCAAATAAAAGAAACCCGTACATCTTCCTTTGTCCCAAATAATTGTTCCCTCCAATAAACTCCACCCTACAAAATTACTTCAGCTTTACAGAATTTCTAGAGGAATCAAAACCTTAGGCATGGTTAACAGGACATGGAAGAGATACACATCTCAGAATGGGGTTCAAAGGATCCAGTGTAAAGCAACCTAAAACAACCAGAAAAGGCATTTTGAAGAGATGGTTTGGTATAAAGAACAGCAAGGAAAAGGCATTTATGCATTTTATCTTAATAAGAAAAATGCAAGGATCTGTGTTTCTCTCTTTCTTTCTCTTTTTCTCTCTCTCAAGTTAAAGTCATGTCTGAGGAGTTAATTGTTGATGCTTCTCAAAGAAAAAAGGGGGAAAATATATTTTTTGCACCTATAACATCTTACAGGAGAAATAATCTGCAGTTCCCATAAAACAAACAACTTCTTTTCATTCCTAAAGGTATTGCATGAGATGTACATGAAGAGATAGTAAATAATTGTCTTTTTATTATCATATAATCAAAAATTCATAGAATTAAGTTGTAATAGACCCATAGGCATCACTGAGTCCAACTCCCTGCTACTTGCAGGACCACCTAAAATTAAATTGCATGACTAAGAGCACAGTCCTTGATATTTTTCTATCTAGTCAATCTATCTGAAGATAATATTTTTTCTGCATATTATTTTGTTTGTGAATACATAATCTGTGCTGAAATAAAATTGAGAAATCTGATTGAGTAGTTTATATTTCTGTAATATTAGCTGATTTGGCAGATCAGTTCTGAATTAATAAGTAGAACAGGAGCAGCTTTGAGTGTCTGCTGGTTAAGACATTTATTAAGTATGACAAAATATTTTTGAAAATATGTGCAAAGGCAGAAAGTTATTTTTAGGCAACCACATTCAGGTCAAGAATTTTCACAATACAGTTACCACAAGAACAGAACCGGACTGGAAGTGAAAACATTAAAGATTTATTTTTTTTAAGGTATGGAAAAAGTCAGCAAAAGGCTCTAAGATAAAATTGCTATATAACAGAAGACAAAAGAAAGTTCTCTTTTTTTTTTTAGCAGAAGTGATCTTGCAAGTATTAAAACCAAATATTTAGTTAGAAGATAAAATGTCAGTCTGAACAGAGAAGACAGGGAAAACACATTTCTCAGCTAAAACAAGCATAAAAGAAACAATTAGAAAATGTCATCATTGTCGTGTTCCTCTACAAAGCAGACATGGAAAGATTTTTAATTACATCTTGATAAGTCAGTGAAATGAATGCAATTAAAATGAAACTATACCTGCTAGTATAATATTTAGCAAATTTCAGTGAGAATCTCAAAGTAAATATCAAAGCAGGTCAAGAAATCAAGGCACAGTGTCTTCATTCCTGAAAAAGAAATGTTAGCATACCACTGTTTCTTTTACTAGTGTCAATTTTAACACAGTTGCGTTTTTTTTAAACTGAAAGTTGCAGCTCAGAAGTGTGGGTTTTATAATTTTTTATTTGGAATATTCTCCAGCAACAGACATTCAGGAGCCTGATGATTCTTTTAAATTTATTGTCTCGTCTTGATCACGACATCCCTAAATTTATGAAGACTTTATATGTTACTAAAGGTATGATACAATATTTAACTGTAATCAGCTTGAACAATGGTTGATATTACAATCAAGCAGCCTTTTTGTTTTGTCAAGACAGAAAATCATTCTCTTCTGACCAATCAAGAGTGCTTATACTTTTGATTATTATTATTCACAATATATTTTTAGAAAGAAAAGCTGGCAGTATTCTGATATATCCTTCCAGGATGACTTCTATTGACATCATCATATCACAGGATTTTTAAATACTGGAAGACCTTTTCTATTAAGCCATTAATGGTGGCAATAATGATAAAGATCAGATCTTTAGAGTGATTACTATAGTATTTCCTCTAAATCACTCTATATTTTTTGTTTAGTTTTGTTTGTTTGGGTTGTCTTTTTTTCTGATCTCTGAAGTTAAAGCTTTCAAAAGTTTAACACTGAAATGCTACTTATAGATACTGACAGTGCTAATCCTCTTAAAATAATCTCTTCAGCTTGCCCTTGGAAGTGTTACTGATTTTTTTCTTCATTTAAAATCATGAAATTGCCCTAAAGTGTCCTTTTATTTATTTTTTTTCATCTCTCTGTGTTTAATTACAGCCTGCAACTAGCAAGCATGCTTGAAGACAAATATTCACAGTGATCCACAAACCTAGTAACCTTATAACCTTTAATTAAATAATTATATTCATATAATATGTGTTACAGTTTCTTGGTGTCTAAATGGATTGGTGCCTTCCAAGAAGTGAGTTTGTGAAGAAAGATTGAGAAATATTTATATAATGGAAATTTACAGATGGTGTTGTCATACTGCAGCTGATCCAAATTTTAATTAATACTTTACAAGAAGCATTATTCTGCCTTAATTTTAGTATTTGTTACAAGAATGTACAGGCATCTTCCCACATGGCTCTGTCTCCAGAGGTAAAATGTTATTTTGGGTATGTTTGAGACCTGATTTAAGGACAGCACCAGTTCAGAACACAGTTTAGACATATACTTTATTGAATAGTGAAGTAGTAGTTAAGTTTAAATTTGTTCAATGTACTGGTCTGTTTCTATCTCACCCAGGTCTAGGCACCAGTAGGTGCATAGTCTAAGCCAACTAATCACCTCTTTTTTTATAGCCAGTAAGTAAGTTATACCAGCTTAGTAAACCCAGGAGTTCACAGGATGTAGCTTATGTCCTGGCAGTGGAAGTGCAGCTCGAAATAAGCAACATCCTCTGGTCCCTTGAGACCAAGGCAATGCTAGCAGGTGGGGTAACAGAATAGTAACAGATCTGCTGAGTAAAACAGTTGACTCTGAGCCCCAGATGTCCACAAGACATGACTTTCAGCAATTTCACCAGGAAACAGCCTGAGCTGGGGACAGTGGGCAGAATGCCCATCAGCAGATGGAGCACCGTAGCTGTGTTTTGGAAGAGCAGCTTCCTTTTTAGTTTTCTACAGCAGGAATTTTTACTGCTCTGAAACCACACAGTGAACTCAGTAAGGGCTCAGTACATGGAAGTGATTGGGAGACTTGCTTCAGAAGCGTATCCTGATCCAAACTAGAACAGTAATGTAAACAAGAACAGAAACAGGTGCCTAATATATCTAGCTGAAAAACCATCTTACTTTCCTAGTTTTGCTTTGCAGAGATGGAAAGAGAAATGAAGGCAAGACCTGGTATGAGGCGGACACTCTGAAAACTGTGGAGTGCTACCAATATCCACTAACTTCCAGTGGACATTATATTAACAATGCCTTTCAATTCCCTTGAGCTGGCAAAAGTAAAGTCTTCATCTTACAATTTTATCTCCAGACTTATAAATCATGATGTTAATTAAAAATAACTGACATAATTTCATTTTACCCTGGCATCATTTGTTTCAGTTACATAATGTGCAAGACTCCAGTAGATATAATATACTCTTTTATTATTAAAAAATCCAGATCAGACTTTCATAACTGATGAAACTTGTATAGATCGACAGGAGCAGAACAAAAAAATCTTTATACATAAATTAGCTATATACATTTCATTTAATTTTGAAATGTCTATGCATTTATATGCAATTTTCTCTAAGTTAAATCCTTGTTTTTATATAGGTACTAAAATGCAACTTTATTATAACCTGCAGGGTTAAAAAGCAAAATCTTCTAAATAATCAGGTTTTATTAGATATTTCAGGAAAATAAAAAAATATTCTTTTGCAACTAAAACACAGAAGTCTGAGGGCTCTCCCTTTGCACTGTTGCTGGCATAACAAGGCCTCTGATGTTGCAGCTCTTTGCAATCACTATTTTATTAAATGTTGGAAAGTGTAATGTTGAGGGCTCACATCGAAGGCTCATGTAATGTAGTTTACCTTACACACATAACCTTCACAAAAACATCTTCCAAATCCACTTGCTAAAAGATTTATGGCATCATGCAAGTTTTACACCAATGAGTGCACTAATGGCTTTCTTTGATGCATCCCACAGGGCTCATGCTTTCTGGAAAAAAGCCAAAGTATGGAGCAGCACGTAATCATCACAGGTATAGCCTGGTTGGTAGAAAAAGTTCTGGGGCACAGAAGATAAAATATTAAAATATATGGAATTCTTAAGTCTAAAAGTTAAGAAAACTTTTACATTTTGTGATGTTTAACAAGCATTAAATTTTGCATATTAGGGTTACATGAGTGGTATTTATCTTACTTGTAATTTAGTACTGTACATTTCCACAGCTATGAGTTATATATGTCTCTTGGAAAATTAAACCATAAGTCTGAAAGAATAGAATTAAGTTACTATAAAACATGTTAAAATGAAATTATTTTTGAAGCACCTAAACGAATTAGGGTCTCATATCTTCACTGATGTTGATTAGCAGTAGGGTGTCTTCTTCTAGAAGATTATGAGACTTGCAGCTGAAATTACTGGGGTCATTCTTAAGAGAACTAAAAAAATTGTTGTTTTAATTTAATTCGGATAAAATAAAAGTACTATAGTAGAGAAGAAACAGATTAAAACACAATGATGACAAGAAGACTGTTAGGAACCTAAACTGTCCATTTGGTTGAAAAATGCAAGCAACCCCCGCTCTTGTGACTACAACATAAATATAGCCCTGGAATTTATTTTTACATGGTTAACTTAACCTTAGGCTTCTGCACATGCACATTTACCTAATTCAGTTGCTGTCAGAAGGCTGCTGTCTGCCCACTCACTGCAGGAGAAGAGTAAGAAAATGAAAATATCCTGCTGCTTATCCTATGCTCCAGACAAGTGGTCAAATTTGTTAGGAGACATTTTTCATCTGTTGTATGGTGCTTAGGATGATGAACATTTCCTGCATATTGACCAGCTCTTAAGAGTGCTCCAAAATTGTTTCAAAAACATATTAGAAAACAAAGCAAGACTGAGAAGTAAGGGACACCATAATTCTACAAGACAGCTTGGTAATACAGATAACTGCTTTGAGTTTTATCAGCGTTAGACCAAAGTTAATTTTCCTAAAATAAAACATGGTTTTACACTTCCAAAGAGACATGTCTTTTTCGGATTGACCTTACATTTAGAGGTCTTAAGACACAAAAATACAAAGTCAAGGATGTTAACTCTCTGGACAAAATACTTTGCATTTCAAAGTAACCACAGTGTTTTTCAGCTTGACAGTACATTAAATGGCAAGTTTCTATGCTGATAGAATGAAACTGTGACTTAGTTTTCTCTAAATTGCAGTGGTATATTGATAAGGTTATTACAATAAAACAAATCAGTCTTGAAAACCCTGCCAGCCCAGTTCAGGTTTAGTGGAAGGCTTCATGAGTTTTATGCTTGAATAGCTATGCAAATACCAATCAAGAATATCTTCTGGTACTACCTTTGGGTGAATGTGAAAAAGAAGTGCCATTATTGTGTCTGTTACATACAATTATGTGCAGGTATTGTTTATGACACTGATCACTGGTTTCTACCAATTATTCACAACGGTCCCCCTTCCACTCCTCATTTCACTTTTCTCTCCTGTGTCCAGGACCAAAATACTTCTCATGTACTATTATAATTTTCCCCAATTTTATGTATTTCTCTGTTAGAAATAGATAAAAAATGCTAAGGCAGTGAGGTAGTGGAAAGGTTTCATTTCTAACCTGGCCAAAGTCAAAAAACAAATATATGTTTTCTCAAGTCTGTTGCCTTGAGATTTCAGTACTGTTTCCAGGTTCAAGAGCTTATGGTAGTAATCAGTTAAGGATACAAATTTATCTCAGACCAGAAAGAGCTTTGATGTTCACCCTGGAATAATCTCAAGGTGAGTAAATTATAGTGCTCTGGCAATTAGGCACATGAGGCTCTTCCGAGCAATGCTAGCTTAAAGTATTTTTGCTCTGTGCCACTGGAAGAATGAACTAGAATTCTTACCTTACTGTGCATAGCTGTGAATATTGAGGATAGTTTAAAAGCATATGTAATAAAAAATTTAATTATTTCCAGTCTCTGAGACGAACTCCATGGTGTCAATCTGATAATGCGATTCCAGAGAAAACGAGAAACCTCTTCTTCCGCAATAATGGAAGCACATTAACATATCTCTTTAATGTTAAGAATTAAATTTTAGATGTTTTAAATTTGTCTTGTAAGAATATTTTAAACCATGAAGATAATTTAACTATTTTGGTGTTCTGGTTTTTTTAATGAAATATTTGAAACGTACACGAAGATGTACATACATGTGCGTATACATGTAGGACAAGTATACAACCTGTGATCAGGAATAGCAATCAAAAATGGATTGACAGTACATACAGAATCACAGAATCATTAAGACTGGAAAAAACCTCCAAGGTCGTTGAGTCCAACCTTTGACCAATCACCACCTTTTTGACTAAATCATAGCACTAAGTGCCATGTTCCTTGAACATCTGCAGGGATGGTGATTCCAGCACCTCCCTCGCTAGTCCATTCCAACACTTTACAACCCTTTCCATGATGAAATTCTTCCTGATGTCCAACCTGAACTTCCCCTGGAGGCTATGTCTTCTCATCCTGACACTGGTTGCCTGGCAGAAGAGGCCAACACCCACCTGGCTACAACCTCCTTTCAGGTAGTTTTTAGAAAGTGATAAGGTCTGTCCTGAGCCTCCTTTTCTCCAGGCTAAACAGCCCCAGCTGCCTCATCCACCTCTCATATGATTTACACTCTAGATCTTTCACCAGCTTTGTTGCCCTTCTCTGGACCAAAAAAAAAGAAAAGTACAGAAAAATTCAAAAGTATATAAACTAAGAAATAGACATATACTTATTTTGCTACTTTTTCTTTTGTTTTGCCTCTAATTCTCATTATAAAAATGCAGTATGCAGGTATGATATTTTTATTTAGATCATAGACTTCCTGCAGTTTTTTTTGGACCTATACAGATTCCAATGTCTAGACCCATCACTCAATCAGACCATACCACATGTAATTCATACAGAATATAGACAAAGATTAGGCTCTCACAGCATTCCCTAAGACTATCTGCCAAAAAACAACTAAACTCTGAATCTTATTGAGTTAGCTGCATAGGGCCTAACTTTCTCTGTAGCTTTCCTGTGTAGCAACTGAGGTTGGAAACACTGAAATGAGGGAGAAGTGGGCTGGGAGAGAAACGGTCAGATTGGAACAGCTAGGGTATGATTTAGATCTGTAGCCATGCCTGTGATTGTCGGTTCCTCTTCCTCCATGTTGCTGTGAATTTGAAGGTAATGCTGCAGAGAGCACGAATGCTTTTGTGTTCTGGGTGCAAGTATCTCCAGGCGTTGGCAGTGGGAGGCGGCAGCGGTGACCTTTCCATGAGGAGAGGATGAGGCTGCCCCTTGCCAAATGGCTCGAGACAGCTCCATCAAGCCCACGCCAGCACAGAGCTGAGCCCACCAAACAAGCTGGTAGACCATCTGGTTAAAAGTTAACAAGAAAGGACAAAACACGGCATGGAAGAAGAGAAACAAAACAGGTGAGAAGAGAAGTGTAGACACCAGAGTCAGAAGACGGGAGAGAGAAGGAGATGCTCCATGGCAGAACAGTTACTGTTGCTTGCCAGAGCAGATGGATATATTCTGAAGGAGCTGCAACCCATGGAGACACTCTATTGGAGCCAGGGAAAAGTGTGAGAAGGAAGGAAAGGCAGAGAAAGAACTATTAACCATATTAACTATATTAACCGTAACTACTCAACTCCAAGCCTCCTGTGTTCTTGAAGAGGATTGGAGGTGTCAAGAAGAATCAGGAATAAAAAAAGGAAGTTGAACCTGGGAAAGAGGGGAGGCAAGGCATAGTTTTAATATTTTTGTCCTGGGCTGCAACCTAAGCAATGTGACCAGCAGGTTGAAGGAGGTGATTCTGCCCCTCTACTCCACTCTTGTGAAATTCCACCTGGAGTGCTGCATCCAGCTATGGGGTTCCCAATATGAGAAGGACATGGACCTGTTAGAGCAAGTCCAGAGAAAAGCTATAAAGATGATGAGTGGGCTGGAGTACCTGTCCATGAAAGCAGGTTGAGAAAGTTGGGATTGTTCAGCCTGGAGAAAAGAAGTCTGTGGGAAGACCTCATTGCAGCCTTCCATTATCTAAAGGGAGCCTACAAAATGATGGAGAGAGACTTTTCATATGGGTGGATAGTGATACCACAAGAGGAAATGGCTTAAAACCAACAAAGGATAGATTTAAATTAGATATTGGGAAGAAATTCTTTACGGTGACGGTGGTGAGGCACTGGAACATGTTGCCCAGAGAAGTTGTGGATACACATCCCTGGAAGTTCAAGGCCAGGTTGGATGAGGATTTGAGCAACCTTGTCTAGAGGAAGGTATCCCAGCCCATGGCAGGGGGAGTTTGATTCCAACCCAAATCATTTTATGGTTCTATGATAGTTGTCTCATTTCTTGCTATCCAAATCTATTGGATTGCCAAAGTTATATTGATTTTCGCCAAAGTCGAGTGTGTTTTACTCACAACAGTGATTGATAAGTGACTTCTCTGTCTTTATCTTGACCCAGAAGCTTTTTAATCTTATTTACTCCACTTGTCCTGCTGAGGAGTGACCACCTAAGGGGGTGTTTAGGTATTAGCCAAGGCTAACTTAAAACACTAAAAAAAATGGTGAGTTTCTGATAAATGGTCAGAAAAAGGAAGGTGGAAGTGCATTGTCTGAGCAGAGCTGGGAGTCTGGAAAATTGACTGGAATGCCACCAATGTAGCACTGGCCAATGAGACATGCTATGTTTATCAAGTATCTTCTTGGGTTTGAACGAACTGGGCTGTTATGCTTATTTGATCATCTTTAGCTGTTGAGCTATATCAGCAGCAGACAAGATTTTATAGGCACTAGGCTTGCCTAATAGCAAGTCAGGAAAGTAATGAATTTAATGATTGATATGTCTATGCAGGCCCACCATTTATCTCCAGTAATAGGTGTGGGAGAAAAGTTGTCTTATGCGTGATCAGGTGCAATGTAAGGAACTGGAGAAGGATCTGTTCACGGGATCATAAGGGCTGTATACCTCACCTACTTGCAGTCTACCCATTAAATGAAAGAAATCAGTAGCACAGTTTTTTGGGGACAAATCTGACAGAGAAGTTTCAGACTGAACACTGGGAAGCATTTCTTTACCAACAGGGTGGTCAAACACTTGCACAGACTTCCTCGAGAGGTGGTCAGTGCCCCAAGCCTGTCAGGCTTTTGGACAATGTCCTCAACATGCTTCAATTTTCAGTCAGCCCTGAAGTGGCCAGGCAGTTAGACTAGATGATTGCTGTAGATCCCTTCCAAAAGATTCTATTCTATTCTATTCTATTCTATTCTATTCTATTCTAGAGTCATCTTAGTCCACTGCTGCTTAGCTCATGATAAGAGAGACAGATCATAGTATCTTGTCCCAGATTTTTGTATGAACGGAACATTAAAAATTATCAATGTATATATATCTATATATCTGTACATTTATATATCAATGTGCAAATAGATAGATAGATGGATGAACAGCGTTTATCCAATGTATTCAATAAGTATGGGACTTGCTTTAGTTTATAGTGAAATGGTACAAAAATAGAAGTTCTCATGTTTGTTCTAGTGATGACAATCTGCTTCACATTATTGAACATGGCTATGGTTATTTACCTTATCATCCTCCACAAATGTCATATGAAAGACAATTACTGTTCTAAGGTAATTGCACAATGGTCATTGGAAAGAAGATTTTGGTTGAATCAGTACTTTATATTTGTGTTGCTGTTACAGAGTAACTTCAAAGCCTCCTTGGACAGTTTCTGATAACTAGTTTTCTCTGTTCCTTACCCTTGTTCTCTATTTTCTGTCTCTTTGGTATGAATTTAACTTCTTTCATTAAAGTAAAATAAACAAGAGAATGTTTCTTTGCTTTTAATCTTCAGAATCAGACAAAACACAACCAGGCTTTCTTAAGTTTTTGAAATAAGAAAGTGAAGTACATGGATGGGCTTGATTTTCCTAGTTTAGGTAGTTCTAATATTTTCAAAAGAACACAGAACATGTATTTTATGGCATTTTTTGTCCTTGTGCTATTCTAAATGCTCCTAGATGTGATTGTAGCTTTTTTCCACAAAGCCAGTTGAAGACAGAGTTTTGAATTTAGTTTCTGATGGCTGTTGGAAGGTAATTTGCAACTTTTTTGAAAATGTCATGAAACTCCTGATGCTGCACATCTGGTACTATGATGACACCGTGTCAACATTGTGGTTTTCATCTTCCACATAACATTGTCTGAAACGCAGGTATATGTTTTTCTTGTTTGTTTGAAGGAAAAGAAAAAAGTTCATTTTATCATGGCATTGTCCTTTTCTGTTCTTGTATCAAAGTTCAGTGTGCTCATTTAACTTATATATGGAAAAATGCCTAGTGCCATTTGCAGAGGTTCTGGAAGACCTGCATAAGGAGACACACACACACACGAATGTCTGTGTGTGTGTTGCCTATAATTAGCCCATGACTACCTGAAAAGAGAGGTGAGGCCCAAAAGATTTTCCATAAGAAACTTCCAATGACACTCAGCTTTTCTGTATATACAAAGACACACTACTGGACACACTATTCATTTGTGGTAGTATTAACCTCTCACGCTTTGGCTGTACATAGAGTACACACATAAATCACTGTGGGATGCCTCTAAGCAATAGAGATGCCTACACTACAGGTTTTAACTAGCCCATCATACAATATTTGTCATTATTGTGGCTAAAGAAATGTATCTGAATGTTTTGCAATGTGATGTTTGACTGCATATTCCCATTCTGAAAGACAATTCATATGTACTGAACAGTCCTTGACTAGATTTATTAAGAGGAAGATATGGGTAAGATTCCTAAATATTTACCCTCATATCTGAACACTTTGATGGTCGGAAGTCCAATTGCAGGAAGTTATATAACAGAGGTATTTGTTCAAGCTCATATTATTTTTTTGTTTATTAATTTTATTTTTAGATTTCAGTTTTCCTGTCCCTCTACCGACATACCCATGATATTCTATTCACAATAGATGCAGATTTCAGCATGAAAACTCACACAATGAGGATACACAGAAAATGATACATGATTCTTTAAAAATACTAAATTGATAGCAGTTACATTTGGTGAAGTTTTGTTTACATCTAAAATACCTAAATTAGATTGGGAGACTTCAAATTCTTCAAGTTTCAAACATTATTATTGTTGAAAATAAAAAACTTTCAAAAATTAAAATTTATGCATTACAGGACTACCTAATGAACACACGTATTTCAAAACAATGGTAGATTAAACAAACTCTAAAAGGCAGTTTCTCTCTTCAGATGTACTTTGAAGGACAGCAATATTTTCTAAATTCTGCTAAAATTACAAAAGAACAGAAGATCTCTGGAAAAGTGATGAAAATTAAGCCCCAGGAGTCAATATAACCATACGGGAAGGAAGCATTATTGATATGGAGCATGATACAGTTTTTTGTTTGGAGCATGTCCAGACTTCTAATGGTACAGTTGACAGAACTTTAGGGCTGAAGTACAAAGTCATGTTGGGGATGGTTGTTCAATTGTTCGCAGTTTGACATGTTGCAATTACCCATGTATTTTTCCTGTTCCTGTTCTTTTTGGTTCATGAAAAGGAAAACTAACATCTACTTGAATCAGGTATAAACTCCACAGAAGGAATCTAGAAGTTTATTCTTCAATAACAACATTCAATACGGATGAGAATGTAAAAAGAGAAACCTTTCACCAAAAATAAAATTTAAAAAATGACTGCTGAGAAGATCTGTAGCCTTTTGGGGAGCTTTGTTTTGAGGAGACAAACTGCTTGTTCACTCTGAAGTGGCATCATTAAAAATATAAAAGGCTGATGCAGATTCCATCGTCTGGAATCATTATAAGTATCTCAGAAGCTTTGTAAATAGTTTTAAACAGTGAAACAGTTTAAGTTCGATTATAGAAACAAAAAAAAATTTAGAAAAACACAGCTATAGGAAATGCTATTGCATTTAATGGATTTGACAGATCTAGTATTAAAACAACAGTGTATACCAAATAAAAAGAGTTATGGTTATGCTGTACTGGAGACATAAATTCAGCTTTTACCTTTGTGCTTCAATACCACCAAAATGAAAGCCCTTGTCTCTCACTCACAAATATTTAAACTCACAGTCCTTTGATTAATATGTCAATAGAACTATGAGTGCCGAAAACACAGCATTGCAGCTGTCAAGAGATTCTGATATGAGCGTTAACCAATTCATCTAGATGAATTTTACTGATATTCAGTAATTTGAATCCACTGATTAAATCCAGTTAAAAATCTCTTTATTTTTTGTGTTACTCAAGGGGCTACCTGTCTGTGGTCTTTCTAGCACTTAAATGTAAAATTGATGTGCTTCTCTATATGGACAAGACAGGGAACCAAAACTTAGGTGTTATGAATGTTCACTTAATATATTTT
Organism: Rhagologus leucostigma; assembly: GCA_013397725.1. NCBI lineage: Eukaryota > Metazoa > Chordata > Aves > Passeriformes > Rhagologus > Rhagologus leucostigma. The sequence continues at coordinate 303,625 of VZTD01004958.1, read as the reverse complement.
GTGGGGTGCACCGTTATAAAGGTAAATACTAATTCTGGAGGAGCTTAAACAGTGTATTATTCTTGCTTCACCCACTTAGAAGCAGTGAGGGACATGGTTAATCCTGGTTTGGTTGTTGTTTTCTTGTTGTTAAAAACAGGGAAGTTGCATAAACTTATTGTTGACTTCACCATTTCTTTGTATTCAGGTCGAAAAAAAAACCACAACAGGAATTTAGGTGCCTATGTTTCTTATAGAGCCATGGAAGACAGGTAAGAGCCTTGAGGCTTTCAAGGGGAGATCCTATCTGCCTAATTGAGCAAGAATCTCCGGGAGGCTTCAGAATCACTTACTGATCCCAACTGACCATGTAATGAATAAGCACTCTACCTCAGGCGCCTAATAAAAAGCCTAGACACAGATTCATGCCTGAACAGGAGTTTCAGTAAGTACTTCCATCAGTGCAGGACACCAAAATATCAAATTCCTATCTAAGGAAAGTCACTTCTGTTGCCAACAGCGCATACATTTTATCGAGCAGCTTACTGTTCAGAGGACTTGCACAGAAAGTGGGAGATCTAGATTTTAGGCCCTTTTCAGCATATGAGTGACAGAGTAAAGTTCCCACAGCCCAAGAAAATTAGTCTTGCTTTAGATTCTTTTTTGGGATTAGACTGCTTAATGTCTTTAATTGCTGTTCAGGTAGTGAGAACACAATGGCATATTAAACTGACAATTAGGTATAAGCTGCTACGCTTTGTGTCCCAACTGATTACATCTGATGTCCTCTCATTTCCTCACTCCAGTACATGCTCAGCCAAGTAAATCTTCTGATTCAGGTGCGTAAGCTGCTTCCAAGAGCTTAAACTGCTTCTATCCCTCACAAAAACTATATACCAACTCCTTGCTAGAAACTGTGCAAGTGTAGCAAGGAAAGGAGCTTTTCATTCAATCCATTGCCACTATGATCTTTTCCTAAGTAAATATTAATTGTCACTCTCGGATATAAGAAGCAAAGGTAAGAGAAATCAGGTCTCAACCACTGTGGCTTTTCCTATGTTTTCAAGTAAAGGATAGCTCTTCAAGAACTATTCAAGTCCTGAGAGGCAAGAACATGTATTATATGCAAGACTTCAAAACAAAAGAAGCAAAGCATTTATATTGTAATTTCTTTCCAGTAATCCATAAGTATGACAAAGACTCAAGCTATCTTTTTCTGCCTATTTCCACTGAGGCATTATTGCTATTGCTTTCGTCTTTTTCATGCACAAACAATTCATGTTCAATTTAAATTTGCAGTTAATGTGTTCATACTCTGTATTCTACCAAAATTTGTTTTCATAAACCCACTCTCAGAAGTACAATTCTCTTGAGAATTTTCCTCTCCTTCTTCATAAGAGAACTGAAGAGAATCCAGCTGTATATTACTGACTTCAGGGTATCATGTACAAATTCACTATCATAAGAAATTTTTAGTAAATCTACCTTTTTAACTTTATTTTCTCGTTTGTACATAGGCAGTAGTAACCATTTAAAAAGCAAGTGATCTGAAAGAAATAACATCTTTTTCTTTCCAGGTTCTGTAAATAATTTCTGGAAAATACTGTTAATTTAATATAAGCATTTGAATGGAAACAAGGTAAGTGTGCATGTGCAAATTCTAATTACTATAGTAAAATCATTCCACAGCATTTGTTTTATTATACCAGCTCATTTCAAAAAGTATAGGAAGTAACTCTCTTCTCTGATAGGGATCCCCCTATGAGTTGGTAGAGGTGACTTCTTTATTCTGACAACACTGATTTTTTTTTCCTATTCATTTTGCTCTACTAGAAGGAGGAAGTAAGGAAAACATGTTTAGGCCCTGAATTTTGTGCTACAGAGATCTGGAAGAAGCCTATATCAATGTCACTCATAATTCTACAGAAGACAACACTGAACTAGAGAAGAAAAGCATACTTATGTGTTATTTACTGCAAGACAACCTCTCTATCTCATATGATAGACATAATTGTGTGTTTATATTTTATCATTGTATAAGGCATAGTACTGATTTGTATTTCAGTATTTTCAGCAGGAGGGGAAAATATTGCTAAGAAGATATTCCAGGTAAGTGGGCTGAAAGTTTCACTTTCACTTTTACCAGAATGGGAGATTTTAAAATTACATGACCAAACTCAAATGAGACAAAACACACGAAAAAACACTCCAAGAAAAATCCTTGAAAGAAAACCTATCAACCATCAGACTTCCCCCCCTCATCACCAGTATTCCCATGTATTTTAGACTGCTTTTTTTTGGCATCTAAATTTTACCAGCTATTTAGTTTTCGCATAATATTTAGCAGCTAAATGTATAGAAGCCTGAAAGGATTGGACTGTTAACAGTATTAATCTACATGTAATTTTCTGATTTTCTGCTCTAGTAACTTGCCCAACAAAATGAAAGTTAAATAACTAGAGTGTATTCATACTACATAAAAGATTGGTGAAGTTCTATAAATTAAGCTTGTTTTCTCTCTCTACCCTCTCTTCCCCTCCCCAGATGAACTAATACGTTTCAACAAGGTATTAGTGTACAAAACTTTTACAAATGTCAAATGCCCTACCACTTATTAAATTTGAACTTCATGAAGCTTTGTAAGTAAAGAAAAAGAGAATCTGGAAGTCTGGCAGTTTTTGAGCCGTTTCAAACTTCAGTGAATGATCATTCCCAACAACATTAAACTTCTTTTTTTTTTTATAATCCTAGCCAGAACAGTGACCACAGGAATTTTAAACCATTGAAAAATAAAAATTAAACCAGAGGTTTATAATTTTTTTTCAAAACTATATTCTTTATGATATTGTAAGAAAAAAATATTTTAAGTTCTGTGTATCTAATCCATTTGCCTTCATTGCAGGGTAGACAATGTTTTCTCCAGATTTTAAAACTCATCGTGCCATAAATTTTTTAAAAATTTTACGTTCTTTTTTGTTGTTCTTATTCTGAGGAAGTATATATTATAAAGAAAATCAGCTAATTCTACCAGTTCTCAATCTTAGAGTAAAACCTCTTTTGCTCTCCAGAATTACTGATACATAGATGGATTTGACTATTCTGAATTGCACATGTACAGGTACATGTATTCACTCACAGTTCACAGTAAGACCATTGTGAAAGGGCAGGGAAAAGAAGGGTAGCAAAAGAAGGGAGAGGAAAATAGAGTGAGATGGCAGCAGAGACAGGGGGTCTACTTGAAATATCGGTTCAACTTGAACAGAATATTTAATCTTCATGAACCACATAATGATAATAAATTATTATATCATAAGACAAACTTCGGTTTAATTGCCAGTATGTTTATCTCAATGTAGAATATGTGCAAAATATTTTTAAACAGCAAAGTATTTTATGTCATCTTTATTAATAGGGGTATTTGTCTTGGGGTGACTCTATCATGTGTATCCCCTATCATGCTCTATGCCCAAAAGTAATATTGTGCCTGTGAGGGAAAGGGTGGTTGCAACCTGGTTTTCTCTCAGGGGCTATATTACTAGATTTTGGCCAAACTGGCATAGTATTACAACATTGTTATTGTGATAATGGTACTTCTCTATTTTTTTTCTCCTTCCTTATCTAGTACTGGAAACACTTGAGGAAATGATAGAGTTAAAACCCTTAACTGAATACTGATGACTCAATCAAGGAATACTCTGTTTCTCAGCCTTTATTATTTCATAAAACCTGACAGAAATTAAAAATTTATGCTGGGAAAATTATCTTTTCATCTGCTTGCGAGAGGACTCTTAGAAAGGATAAGAACTAGATTAATTTTGTATAACACATATAACACTTCAAAATCAGTCAACTGAAAACCAGAAGGAAATAAATACTGTTCTTTCCCAATAACACTACTCATATTATGCATTAACATATACTAAGTAGCAATATGTTCTGAGGGAAAGAAATCTTTCTTACTAAAGTCCTTCAGCATAATGACAGAAGTACACAAACGAGATAACATCAATTTCTAAGGTCCATTGTAGCAGTGAGTTGTGTCCTCTGGAGATGCACATTCAAATATAGCCTCAGGTCACACAGATAATGAATTTGGTGATTTCATTCTGACTCACAGTAAATACTGTACTTTAACTAAAGACAATCCACACAGTTTGCCAGAAGTAAAGAAAGATTATCAAATGAGATTGAGGTAGATTGTTTAAACTGTAAAATAAACTTTAGAGGATCACTTCAGGCACCTCATACCAGAACTTGACTTTTTCTCAGGAGTTACTACTTCAGAAGGAAAATATAAAGAAAGTTATAAATGTGTATATATAAATATTTCTTACAGTTTTGGAACTCCAAGGACAATTATTATTAACCACTGTAATAACCTAGAATACCAAGGCCTTCTGATTAACTACTGCTTAGTTCTTACAAAATTTTGTTAACTCTTTTTTTACTATTTAGTTATGTGTCAAAAAGAGCATGAAGTACATAATTTAAAATTGGAATTTCATAGGCAAGAAATGAGAAACAATATATAATTTTTTTTAAAAAAAACTATTACTATTACTGATAGCTGAAATATATATTGCACATAAAAGATAACAGTATGAATAAATTATTGGTTATAATTATATCAGTATATTATATATGTTATAGATATTATATATTATATTATATGTTTATATTATATAATTATATCTACTAACTGTATTATTTAATTCAGACAGTAAAAGTTCTGCAAAAGGCAGGCTTTTCTAAATATTTTATTGCTAAATATTTTCTCTCTTCAGTTTTTCTTAACTGGCTCTCCTGATCTGTAAATTAAGAAAATTTTCTTTTATTTTTAGGAGGAAAAATGGCAACTGTTGATTAAAATCTGTAAGATTTGCCATGTATCTTTTAGTTATTATTGCTGCTATGATACTTCATTCTGTTTCATTCATTTCACACATTTATCAAAGACTACATCCTGATTTTTAGGTAATAAAAAAACATTTATTGGGAGTTTATTAACAGAGGTCCTTTTGGCTTCTGTGTGTTTACTTTTGTCTCAGTCCAAAATAGCTGGGATACAAAAGTGGTGTTAGGCAATAAGCCTATATCTGCCTTACTTCAGTACCAAAAGACTTGAGCTGTAAGTTTTTTCATTTTTCACTGCTGGTCACAAGGAGTTGCAGTGATTTTGAATATGGACAACAAATCCATAGGCTAGCGGTTGCAGTGAAAATGTGGTGCAGGTATTGCTACTCAAGTACCTAAAAATTTAATGTAAAGCTAGATATAAAAGAATCTTGCATGAGACAAAGAAAACAATATTCTTAGATTGTACTTCCCTTCAATATTGGTGTAATAAATGGCCCTTGTGGTTTAATCCCAGCTGGCAACTCAGTCCCACACTGCCACTCACTAACTCTACCCCCGTGCAGTGGGGGAGAGAATTGCAAGAGCAACAGCTAGAAAAGTCGTGGTTTGAGAAAAAGACAGTTTAATAGGGAAAGCAAAAGCCATGTGCACAAGCAAAGCAAAACAAGGAATTCATTCACTGCTTCCCACAGGCAGGCAGGTGTTTAGCCCTGTTCTCCAGGAGAGCAGGGCCCCATTATGTGTAATGATGACTTGGGAAGACAAAGGCCATCACTCCAAATGTCCCCGCTTTCCTTCTTCTTCCCACAGTTTCATATGCTGAGCATGATGTCATATGGTCTGGAATATTCCTTTGGTCAGTCAGGATCAGCTGTCCCAGCCGTGTCCCCTCCCAGCTCCTTGTGCATGCCAAGCCTCCTTGGTGGGGTGAGGTGAGAAGCAGAAAAGGCCTTGAGGCAGTGCAAGCCCTGCTCAGCAGTAGCTGAAACACCCGTGTGCTACCAACACTGCTTAGAGCACAAATCCAAAACATAGCCCCACACCAGCTATTATGATGAAGGTTAACCCTGTCCCAGCCACACCCAGCACAAATTGCTCTGTGCGTCTCATCTATACAAAAGGTTAGTTGTTTTTTGTGGGTTGCTGTTTTTTAATTTTTGTTACTTTCCTTGATGATGGCAATGCATCTAGCTAGTGCAATTCTTTGGACTTACAAAAGTATTTCAGTAGTGTGAAAAATACTAGTCATGGTAACTTAGAGGCTTTAACATCACATGATTCTATGTTCACTGTTATAATACCTTTCAACAGCTAAGACAGAAGTGACTATAAGAATACAGGTAAGAAAGAATTCTCAAAGGAAGTCTGTCTCTGCAACAATCTCTGCAATCTAGTTTACCATCTTAAAAATCACCCTAGCTGCTCAGCACAATCTATCTTAATTTGTCATTTGATCAATAGCATCAGGACACTGCTATGGTAAAACACCATGCAATCTGAGAGACAGACAAAAAATTGCAGGATTTTAATAATTATAATTTAATTATAATTTAATTTTAACATTTGCTTTACAAAGATTGAAGGTGAAGATTGTGTTTTATAAATTATACGAATAAGAAACGATTGACTGAATTGTAAATATATTTTTAATTTTATTAATATAGGTTACACAAAATGACATACAGCTGAATAATGCACTGTCAATGCTCAATTTTTTAAACAGTTTATTTACATACCCACTTTGTTCCCTCTTAGACTAAAATGGCATTAAAAAGCTGCTTGACAAGGTCTATATGCAACCAAGATACCACAACAGGTATTTCTTGTAGTGGAATAAAACAAAAACAGGCTGTCAAATTTGATTCTACTGAAATCTGTTCATTCTTTAAATCCAGACATAGAATAACCTTTTTTTAATGCAATCATTGTTGGAAGGTAAATGTTTTGTGCTTTCTTTGCTGGAGAGGAATAATTCTATTATATGTAGTTAATTGATTGACCTTTGAAGAACTTTTTAAAAATCAATTTCAATAAATCATTTACATTAAAATTTATGCTTACTTTATCTTTGTTCAGTATATGTGTTGCTGTACTAGTTCACCTTTGCTATGTAAGAACAGAGTTGAAAATTGGTCTGGGTACATTCTGACATCTATCAAAACTTTATTTTTCACTCTTTTACTAAGCTCTCCCCCCACCACTCCGCTTCTCATGTTGTTTTTCTTTTCCTAGAAATAAAAAGGTTCCACAACTTCCTCTGCACAAAATGTTCCCAGGATTTGAAGTCATTTGAATGAATGGAGATTTGGGTGCACAGAGGTGGGAAAATTACTCTAAAAACCACCAATTAAATTTGAACTTAGAAATTAAATATTTCTCAGTGCCACAATTGGGAAATAAGGAAACGAAATAAGGAAAGGAAGTATAATACTGACTTGATAAATATGTACAAGTATATGTGCATGTGCAAATATTCTGTACCTAATAAAAGCCACAAAAAAACCCAAAAAGGTTTCTAAGATTACAAACTCTGGGAGTCAAAACTGAGCTGATGTCTGTACAGGTGATTGTCCTGTGCATGAGCTTCATGGACAACTACTTCCTATTACCGCAGGAGCTAATTTTCCACTCCAGGATTTTTGCTTCCAAAGCTAGTATAATCAGCATATAGCCCAAGAAAACACAAGATAGTATTTGTCATTATTTTTGCAGGTCCAAGATGTTATGCTATGCATGAAAATAAACATATGACGTAAATAAGCAAATAATCCAATCAAGTCAGTCAAATAACATGACCAGTAACATGATTTACCCAATTTAATACTTACCCATTGGCTTACTTACACTTGTACAAAAAACATTCTGCTATAATAAGTGTTTTGTTGTCAAAAAGACTTAGAAAACTGAAATGTGCAGTGTCTGGGATTATCAACAAAGGAAGTATTGTATTATAGCAAACCACATCTAATTGTTCTATCCATTGAAATGAATCACTTAGGGAAGGAGGATTATGTTTAGTTCTTTGTGGGGTTTTTTTGAGTTTTGTTTGTTTGTATGTTTGTTTTTAACAGATTTAAAGCACTCAGTTCTTCTTTCTAACCCTGTATGTTAAAATTAGAAATTGCTAGTTCTCGAACACTTGATCATTCTAGAACATAATTCAGGGAAACCCTCAGTCAAAAAAAAAAAATTAAATAAGGCATTTTGTTTCTCTCTCTTGGTCTTGCGCTGCCATCTTAGCCATTGCAATACTTCTCCTGGAAGATCTCTTTCTGACTTGTGCAGTATGTTGTAAGTAATACATTGCAGCTACCTCTGATGGGTTTGAAAAAGCTATAGAGAATTTGGATATTTGTGAGTGATTCAAATAGAAATGAGAGAGAATTTCCCATTATTGACCAATCAAGGTGCAAATCTAAAAGCAGGATAAGAGAGTATTTCTCTGCTGGCTTCCATAAATATATGGATATTTTATGATGACCTGATCTAAATGACTTACCTACATACACTGATAAAGTATCAACTTTATCTACTACATTAATACCTACAAACATCTAGAAATGTCATTCTATATCTACATTTTCAAAATGTGACAATGAATTCTAACACTAATGAATTAATATTAAAATGAAAGCATCATGAAAATAACAGAGACAGTTATTCCATTTCATCCAGAAGTGATATCAGGGTATAAACTTTCTATCACAGTTGAGTTTATTTTCATGCACCTCTTCTATAAGTTTCAAAAAGAAAATATTCGGAGTTTGTGCTTAATGTGAAGCACTAGCAGAGAACATCACAGGAAAATAAATCTGAAGATACCAAAAGGAACATCTGAGGGAACAATTTCTTCTATCTTCAAGTTATTTCATGTTTAAAAAAAGTAGATAAGCAAATGTTGTTCAAAAGAGTTATTTACCATATGGAATCTGGGTGGAAGGATGTGTGAAAAGCAGCATTACTTTTTGAGATGCAGTATCTTTAACTGTTTGGAAATTTTGCCTGAAAATTATTGAGTCTTGCCCTAGCTCACCTACAGATTAGTTGTACCTCAAGGATGTTATACAAGGAAAATGAATTGGCTGCTTCTAACTTACTTTGCAGTCCCTGTCACCTCCTTTCTTCCCGCAAATAAATGTTCCTTCTTGAAATATTTTTATTTTTTTCTCAGCCTCTGTGGATGTTTCTATATTTTTTTTTAATAAAATGCTTTTTTTTAATCTTATTTTATTTCCGGTGTTATTCTATTCTATTTTATTGTTCATTTTTTTTTCTCATTACTCTACAGTCATTCTAACCCTCCCTTTTTATTCATATTTAACGCATTGAAACGATCTCTTTCATTCTCTTTATTGCTTCTGACATTTTCTTCCGTATTCACACAATACACTGTTTGTTAGTTTTCTCATTTATTTCTTGCTCACAATATATTTATAGAAAGAGGATACACATAACCCTCAGCATAATATTAATTTTGATTCGAACACCTCATATTTCCCCTACGTCCTAGCTCTCTCTCTTTAATTCGGTTCAATCAATACTGTTCTCTGCTTCTTTTTTCTTTAAACTATTTTCTGATATCTTCATAAACTTTTCTTACTAATCTTTTCTGATCGATTTTCATAATCAGACTGTAAAATATGCCTGGGAAGGGATACGAGTGAATAGAGAAAACGGCACACAAAATAAATGGTTGATGCACAGGTATTAAAATAATCACCAGTCTGTCCATACAAGTACCTAATAAGTTTGAAAGCTGCACTTTATCATTATTTTTTCTGTTTCTTCTTCACATATTTTTTGTGTCCTGGAAATCTGCACCACTGTACAGCTGTTTTCTGTCTTCCAGTCTGTGAAAAAAACTTAGGCACAAAGGTTACATGCAGATCTATAACAGATGAGATTAATTCTTCCTTAGATTTTTAATAAAAATTCTTCTGAGACCAAAAGATGCAAGGTAGTATTTGCTGTAGGAAATAGCAAGGGACTTGACATCACATAATTTCTAGAGGGGGAACCTCCCTGTGTTTTTGTATTTAAATAATCAAATATGTTTGCGTATTATGTATTAATAGTAAATAAACAAGTAAATAATGGCTTAAGTTACAGTTCAGAAGAATTATGTAGGACCTCACAAAAACAATAGCAAAACCATACAGAAATTCCACAGCTTTTAGTAATAAAAAGCATTCGAAAGCTAGAATAGATGTTCCTGGACAACCTGTGCAATTTCTGTCACTTAAAGTCTTCAAGAACCAGTTTGACACGTATCTTTTAGGCATGACAGTAGTGAAAATGGTCCTGCCATAGGGCAGGGGGATGGACTAGATGACCTCCTGAAATTCCCTGCATCATCCTCATTCTGTAATTAAATTCCCAGAGGTCTGCCCACACTATCCTAACATACTCAGATTTTACTGAGTCTAGTTAAAATCAGCAGCACAGGAGGAATTTCTTGCATAATCACAGACTATTACTAAGAATGCTAATTAAATAAAATTGATAGGGCACAGGTTCTAAGCTAGTCTATACAAGTGCACATCACATGTCTTGCTGAAGCTTAGGTATCTTATAATCAAACGATTATATCCATTTGATGAGAAGGAGAACAGACATGAAAGCATTTTTTTTTCACGTAATGAATGTGACATTCCCTTGTGAGAGAAAAATAGTGAATCTATGTTCCCTGATTTCTTTCTGAGCCCCCTGTCTTATTCCCTGGTGACTGACAAATAGTGATACATAGAGGTTACATCTACCAGAGTGAACCAGAGAGTATAAAAGAGTATTCCAAGTATCTGCTTGTTTGTACAATCAAATTGTTCAGAGTGGCCCTAGGGCAGTATCTGGATGAGCAAGATAGAAGTCTCCCAAACAACTCCTGAGTAAGTTCATAGTTTGGTACCAGTCCCAAAATTGAATTTGAACATTATTCAGGCTGTAAGATCCAATCTTTTAACCACTATTTCAGCTCTGAAAGCTTCCTTCCTCCATCAATTATATAGTGTTAATGAAATGAAATTAAAGTGAAATTAAAGCTCAGTGCAAAGTAGGACTTGGACAGAAATTGCAGCACAAAAGAGCTCACAGAGTGAATATTGCCTTCAGATGTGCCTAATGATAGAAGATGCCTCCATTATCAAAATATAAATTTCTTCATATCTACATTTATGGTTTGCTTTTGCTGAAACTGGTATATATGAAAAATCTAGGGGCCAAGTCTTATTAACCCACAATGGGATCCAGAAACTGAAAATAAAACTCTATGTACATGAGAGAGCTGGTGTAAATACATTCTGGAGTTGCACTCCAAGTCTTGTTATAAGCAAAAGGGAACTTATCAGACACATGAAAACAAGACTTCCTTGTTTATCCAGCTAATATTTGAACACTACAGTCAACATTATCTGATTAACGTGGGAAAGCTTCACTTAACAGTTACAGTTGCTACATAAGACATCCTAGTGTGTCTCCCTTTCCTATGGTCCCGTTCTAACCCAGCTAAAGTTCCTCTGAATCCCAAAATTAACAGATTTTTTTTCCTTAAGTATGATTGGGCATTCCAGGTTGCAACTAGTTAGCACCATCCTGTGTTTTTTTGCTAGAAGTATATAATGCTCATAGTGGAGAATTCTTTTGGTTATGTCAGATTTTATCACACACTGTTAAATGAATTATGTTTTATTTTACCAATCTGCTCCCTTCTTTTTGGTTACCTGCTAAAGTCTTACAGCTGCACAACGGGTCCCCAGCCTTAGCTGACAGAAAGGGCTACTGTTTTTTATGAAGTGACTGCCTGGGGGCATCAGATATTTTCCACACGTAGTTTTTCCAAGGCTTCATTTACAACAGCCAAGCATTAGACAATTGCTCACTAGGGACTTTTTGCAAGCTCAAACCAGCTCTGTCCAGGGAAAGACCAAAAATGTTAACTGAGACTCAGCACTGTCAAGTCAGTAAAATGTAAGGGATATTATTCTAGTGGAGCTTTTATATGCCATTTCAGTCTTTTATTGGAGTTTCAGCAACTATTATGGTAAAATTCAGTATTAATAATTGTTGAGGTAATCCTTTTTGTTAGAGAACTGAAAGATCATTGACATTTTGAACAGTGAAGGAAAGTAGTTTTGAAGGGGCTTCTCTGGTTAAAAAGTGTATGTCTGAGGTACCCTCATCCTTCATGTTGAATCTGGTGCAGTGTAGTGGACAGAAGAGTATGCAAGATTCATGGGGCCGTGACCTAAAAAAAACCCAGCAAAAATAAAGAACAGTCTCAGAATTTACTGAAGTCGGGTAGGAATGGGGGAGTCCTGGCTTCTCTCCTTCATTCCCAATGTCACATATTTTTATTCATGCAATGGTTTTTTAACGGAAAATGCAGAATTAATCTGGAACACAGACTCTGCTGTATAAAAGATAAAGGCTCTACCAATACTGACCATTAGAAAACAGAGAAACTGCATTTTCTACATCATTTCATCCTGATTTTCTGTGTCAGGTATAATGTGTATGCTTATCACAGGTAAGGGAAGTTAAGAGTGTGTTGCTTTATAAAAGAAAGTCAGACACTATCTTCTTATCCCTGAGATGAGGGTATGTAAATTGCCTTCTGTCAACACTGCTTGTGACAGAGTTGAGGTTATGACCTGCCCTACCTCACCCAGATATTAGTTGTACCTCAGGAATGGTATACAAATCAGATTTGTTTTAGAGAAGGCCATCATAAGCAATCCAAACCAGAGCTATGGAATTCAGTAATATCTAAACAGTGAGGATGGTCAAGATGCAAGTGCTAGAATTAACTTCTTTGAACTTCTTGCTTTTGTAGAACACACATATCTTGCAGTGACTCAAATTAGTTTACTGGAGTGGGAATCTGACACCGTAGCTATGTCAAAAATAAATTTGTACACTCACAGAAAATATTTGCTCTATTTTGTGCATCTAAACAGTTCTATATCCCTTGTTAAAAAAAATATTTAGTAGCTACTTCTAAAATCTCATCATATAGTATTAAAGCTTGTATTTAGTAGTAGAAACTCTCCACTGTGACTGCTGTAATGTTTCCTTTTATGTATATATGTTGTATAACTGGCCTAATTATCGTAAAGGTCTTATTTATTCTATCTTTTAACATTCTTTGACCCAAGAGAAAAGTTTAGGGTTCAAAAGAAACTCTACTCTCTAAAACTGTCATATGCATGTTTCTAATGTAAGAAAAAAAAATTAAACTAAATAAATAGTTTAATAAGAAGCAAAATCAAACTTTTAATTCATCAGCTAAAGAAATATCTTCGCAGCTTAAGGCTTTTTGGTGTGATATTTTTGTGTGTATGGTCACATTGGGATTGGCAAAAATCTTAAAGAAAGTTTAAATTCAGCAGTCCAATGCAAGATTTTTAAAAAAGAACCATTTGACAAATGCAATTATGAATAATAAATATATGTAAAATAGTCAAGACTGTAGCTAATCAACACAATTCAAAATTATACTGAATTATTTGCAGGTTTAAGATCAGAAATTGCTACCTCATTTAAGCAGGGTTCACTTCTGTATTGTCATAGCACAAATGGGATTTATTTAATAATTTCCTGAATGTTAATAGTGCTTGATGTAAGTAATGATGTATATTATTGTCTTCAAAAAAATTTGCATTTTTTTTCACTTGACATAAAAATTGGAATACTGCTCCATTTCTCTTGTCAATGATTATTTTGGACTGAAATTTATCAAATAGGGAAGAAAATATTTCAACTGAATATCAGTTCTTGCTAAAACAATTTCACAAATTTTTTTTTACAGGATTTAGTTTTCTAATTAAAAGTATATAATGCCAGGTAAGGTGTCTTAGGTTATCTTCACAGGGCTTACCAATAAGACACCAGATCTACAGAAAATCTGCAGGTTCCTGTAACAGCAATTGCAATCCAGATGTCATCCTCTCGCTCACTCTCCCACCAGTGGGACTGGGGAGAAAATAATTACTGTAGAGGAAGAACAACAAAATATACAGAAACCTCTTAAATTGAACATGATCAATTTGATTACCTCAAGCTAAATCTACAACTAAGATAAATATGTGGCCTCTCATTTTGAAAAACAAAGGCAAGAAAAGCTATGTGTGGGTCCTGGTTTTGGAAATAAAGACACTAAGGAGAGTACACTAAGCTCATGACCGGACATCTGTCATGGTTTCACCACAGCCAGCAACCAAGAACCACACAGCCACTCTCTCACTGCCCCACCAGGGAGCTTGGGGGGAGAATCAGGAGACTAAAAGCCAGAAAACTCATGGGTTGAGATATCAGCTCAATAGGGAAAACAAAAGTTGTGTGCACAATCAAAGCAAAACAAGGAATTCATTCACTGCTTCCCATGGGCAGGCAGGTGTTCAGCCATCTCCAAGAAAGCAAGGTCCCATCATGTGTAACGGTGACTTAGGAAGACAAACACCATCACTCCAAATATCCCCCTCTACCTCCTACCTCTCACTTTATATACTGAGCATGATGCCATATGGTCTGGAATATACCTTTGGTCATTTTGGGTCACCTGTCCTGGCTATGTCTCCTCCCAACCTCCAATGCACCTCCAACTTCCTTGACAGGATGGCAGTACAAAATACAAAAAAGACCTTGGCTCTGTGTAAGTCCTGCTCAGCAATAACAAAAACACTTTTATATTATCAACACTGTGTTCAGCACAAATCCAAAACATAGCGTCATAATAGCCACTGGGAAGAAAGTTAACTTTACCCCAGATTAAAGCAGCACACCATTTTATTCAATAACTGAGAGCTGTTCTAAAACTGCTTCGGAAGGGCACATGTCAAAGTATCAAAGGGAGTAGTATTGTAAGAGTGGCCTTTGTTATTTTTTTCCTTAGGAAATTTTCTCTAGGTTTAAAATACATTCCTGGTAATGCAACATGGAACACTGCAGTGAATTCAGGATCTGGAAGAGCTGAGTTGAGCCTTTGCTTCACTGAATGTCTATTCAAGCACAGCGGTTCTTTATCAAAAACAAAGAGTTAGGAAGTATCTGCTGCTAGCAAATGCCCATGAAACGAAATGTATGGTTACAAATACATTTACTTAATGAAAGCAGGTGACTACAAGAGTTTAATCTCCTGGTGAGTGTGAGTTTCTCTCCAAGAGATAATTTTTAAAAAACTGATAACATTACCTCAGCCTACACACTTTTCTCTCCGCTGCTTTGAACTTCTGACATTTCCCTTTCTTCTCCTCTCTCCCTAATAAACCCCACCCAGAAACAAATTTTAAGCAAAAATACTTTCAAATATTTATCAGAATTAGATATTTAATTTCACTAAAATTATCCCCCCATATTTCTTCTTCTTCAATTTGAATATTTATTAAATAAAATTCTTCCAGGCTCAGTATCTTGCATGTCTATGTCATATAATATTTCAGCTGACTCTGCATTAGCTCTAACATATTGACAAATATTTTCCAACAGACCAATAAAAATGTTCTTTGAAGATCCAGAGAGAAATTATGAATAAATATTGATACATTCACACTTGGCTCATAGCTAAAAATACTCTTTTGAAACCAGCAACTCAGGAAACAAATCACTATTGAACTTCTCTTTCACTGAGTGGTATTGCAGTGCTTCCTTCAATTTTGTCTGTTTGCATCACTGAATCTGTTCTGTTAAATTGCTTTAACTTTAGATTATATAGCACAAAATTTTTATTGTTTTCCTATGGTATATTACAAAAGGCAGACTTAGAATGTGTCATTTTTCAATGACAAAAAGAGCATCTGTAAAAATAATACTCTCAAATGGAAAGCTATAGTAAGTAGGGGCAGGAAAATGGTTTCATCTTTCTCCTTTTATAATATTTTATTTAATTTATAATATTAGCAAGATATTCATAAAATACTGTATGCAAATCTGATGGTTTCACCAAAAAGAGTGCTTAAAAACTAGAAATTATTCACAAAAGGGTTGAGTTGTAGGAAGTCTGAAAATGTACATCAATTATCAAACGTAGGAATACGGTAGCTATTAATTTAGAATCAAGATTACATATTTATAAAAATATTCCAGATTAAATAGATACCTTGATTCATTTCAGAGATTATATTTGCTGGTTCTCCTGTGTTATAAAAAGAATGGGAATAGCAGATTCTAACAGTCCCATCTGGCTGTAAATCTATGAATTAAGCAGCAGATAACTTTTAAATCTCCTTCAAATATTATAAGTATCAATCAACTAGCAGTTACTTGCTACATGAACGCAACCTGTATGCATACAATATCCTACATGAAACAAGGATACTTCACTTTTTAATGTAATATGGATCACTCATTTAGCACTGAATTCTAGAGTGTTTCCTGACTCAATGCTCAGATTCATTCCAGATCTGGACACCTTACTTTGACTGCAGGTTTAATAAATATTTTAGCCTGTTTCACCTGCAACCTGGCATCAAAAGGATCCTGTTCCAATCTTGCGAACTCAATCAACTGAATAACTGCCTAGAGATGCCTCAGTCTATACTGATGGTAGAGAAAAGATAGAGTAATTACAATTCTACTCAACACACAAGAAATACAGGGAAACATTAGAAGGCTATAGTTAAGAAATACTATTGAAAAATATTTTCTATAACAGTGTGATTTAACAACTAGAAACAGTAAAAAATGTGTATTTCATTGTATCTTGTAATAAAATAATAACTTATTTTGGCCACACTGAATAAACTATTTTTTTACATAAATATCTAGTCAAGTAGAGACTACTAGCAGATATCTGACAGTTATCACATTTTTATTTCACAACCCTCACTGAGTTATGCAGGGAGGGTTAAAAAATCTTTTGCTCTATTTGAGAGTCAAACTTCTTGACTTATTCGTTATAAGTAATAAAATGAAGAAGACTGAGTAGACATGTATACTTAATTAAAAAATAATGGTCTTTCCTAAGAATTCTAATACTCATGAAGTGATACTGGATATATAAGAACTGTTTTTAGATTCTTATCTTATTGAACCTTAAGCAATAATATAAGCTTTCACTTTTAAAATTAAGACTTTTTTTTTTTTTAGTTTTCATGAGTTACTGACTAAAGCTGCTTTTATAAAAGCTCTCAAAATACGAAGGTATTTTACTAAACTGCCTGGAAACATTAAGAATTGGACTTGACAGGAGAAACAAAGTAGTGTGTAGATTTAATATCATTCATAAATGTCCCAATACAACCCTCTTTGATGGACTGACTTCTTGTATGAACAGAAAAAAGAATTCTGAATACGACTGATCTTTACAGCTGAATTTTTATTGACAATGTAAGCTACAATTTCAACCAAGAAAACATAGATCTTCTGGGCAAGAGAGATTCAATAAAAATGAATGTGTTTGAATACACACCTACTACTGCTACTTAATGCTTTCTGCATTCAAATATGCATTTTAACACTGGCTATCAATCCAGAACCAAGTTTCATTAAAATCCGGTATTATTATTTTAATCGCTGTTCTTGGCACCCTTTGTTATCACACTGTTGCATTATTAATTAAATTAAATCAAGCACTATACAGTAAGGCAAAATTCGGAGAGAAAAGTGTTCTCAGACCTACAAGTTCCAACTTCTTATACCACCCAACTTTGAAAGAAATCAACACACAGTTAGGACTTTAGAAGTCCTAATGTTAAAGTGTTGATACGTTCATTGCTACTTTCCCCCTTCTTCCTTTACATCTCTCAAAGCTAATTTCAAAAGGATTAGTTAAGATCTTTGAACAGTTTTTAATTCAGCCCATAGGAATCTATTATATTTTTTTAGATGAATACACCTGCCAACACAGCTGTACTTACCAGATTCCAGGAGAAAAATATATCTTTTTCCATCTATTTTGCTCATTCAGAAGTCTTCTCATTTTGGAGATGAAATGATAGTGATTTATCACAAATTACAACCTTTTAATAAGTGAAAGATAAGACACACTTCTGAACTAACTCGACAACATATTTCATTATATTTACCTACCTACCTAGGGATAATATCTAAGGAGTGAAATTTATGGCATTGACAAATGGAAAACTTCAGGGAATAAAATTTTAAACCTAATTAAGTCTGAAAATAGGACAATTTGAACTTCTAGTACTGAATCTAGTTAATTAAAATACAAGAACATATAAAATCACAGCCATTTTAAAACGCTGAACTGCATGATTAAAGCTTAGTAAGCTGCTTAGGTTTCATAGATGATATAAATGTAATGATGATGTAATATAAATCACGAATCTAATGTATTTCTTTTTGTGTAGAAAATAGACCCACACTCAAAGTACTAGCACAAAATAACACCCACTAGACAAAAAAATAATGAACTCTCTAAAACGATTTAGAACAGTCAATTACATATTCATGGGTATACTATCAAAGTGAAGTAGTTGATAATAATGAAGGTATTTTATCAGTAATCACTGTAATTTGTTTTCCCATCATTTGTTCAGTTTATCATGCAAAATGACTTGTTTTGATTAGGTCTAATTAAAATTGCAAGAGAGGAAGCAGATTGCTTAACTTTTGTTATTTATATCGTACATTCTGCTATGCAGTTTCACTTAATGAAACAGTACAAAAGCTGTTGGATAATGAAACAAAGGTTTTATACTACTCTGAGAAGTGTAATAGAGATCTGAGACTGTAGACAACAGTGGACAAAAGTAAGTTTGAACAGCCTTTCCATAATCCATTGAATTGACAGCCCCATGAAAGGGATATTGAGGTTTTATTGAAAATATATTGAACTTGCTGCAAAGAGAGGATGATAGAGTGAATAAAAAAGAAGAACCATACTTGCCTGCTTCATGAACATGGTCTTTGTTTGTTTGACAGTCTTTTTCAGCCATTTTATCACCCACATATCCAGCCCATATCTCATCAATTTGATGAGAAGACTTTGGGAGAGTGTGTCAAAGACCATGCTAAGGCCTAGGCACCCAACAGTGTTCCTCTTAACCACCATGGTTAATAGATGGATGAATGGAATAGTTGGGTTGAAAATAAGAAATTGCTATAGGTGAATGGTAGAATTTCAGACATCATTTTGGTGTGGACTAAACATCATTTTGGTGTTTGTTCAGGAGGACTGGGGTGGGGAAATAAAAGGTCATTTGTTCCTCAGGGATTGATTTTTTTTTTTTTGCTTTCAGAATTGTAGAAGGTAAGTGAAGAGCTGAAGAGAAAAGTAAAATTAAAAAAAAGTCAGTAATGGTTGTCTTTCAACCATGAAGCAAGCCTAATATTTTTACAAAGAAAGCAAAATAAGATCCAGTTTTTCCACTGTTTTCTCTACGTTACAAAAAATTCTCTACATTGTCTACAAAGGCTGTTACAGAAAACATTTATAAGCAAGGCTTAAGCTTTTGCAAGGAGAAATTAATAATAAATGAATTAAGTTTTAACAGTCTTGTGCTAGGTCAAAACTAAGTGTCAGCATGTGTTATAGTGTATGTGATTCATCAGAAAGTTATCTAATCTTAAAAAGTAACATAAAACCAGGATATGTGAGTAGAAAACAAAGAAGTCATATTTTTCATACCTCAATCAGACCTCTTTACAGTTTGTTTATAGTTTTTCCATATTTTGTCTACATTGTTAAAGTTAAAAAGGGATGCTTTTACAAATAATTTAATAACCTAGACAGTCTTTCAAAACTGAATATTCTTTAAAAAAAATGCAATTAAACAAAAGGAAAAAACCACCCTAGTTCTGGAAAACAAAAGTGGGATACAACTCTCTTAGATTCACAGCATAAACCTCTTTATAGAGTGTTATGGCACCACAAATTCAGTGACGAATGAAACCAAACAATCTCTAACTACCTGTAGAAGGAGTGGTTTGAGATTAATGCATTTATCAGCAAAACTTTTAAAGGAGCATAGCTACGGCATATTATCTGACGCAGGTTTAAGAACTTAGATAAACATGTGTTCTGATGGGGAAAAGGAAAGATCTTTACTATAAATGTTAGAAAAAGATTTTGAAATCTCATCAGAAAACACTCAGTAACAGCTTCCAGCATATCTGTGGTAGAAACATCAAGCAGCCATAAACACCTTCTCTCAGTCTTGCTTTACAGATGGAGATTTAAATACCTTCCTTGGCCAAACCAAAATATCTGTTGATCCCTTTACTGGCATTTCAGCGGCTCAACTTTGAGTCAATTCTCTGTTCCGGGCAAACGCTCCTTACCTCTCAGGAGCCTTCCACTGTTCATTTCTACTGCTAGCTCTATACTCGGTGTTTTTCTCATTCCCATCCTCTTCCCAGTTGTTACTCCACTCTTTTTTCCCCAGATGGCCATTTTCAGCTGTGTTTGCAGAAGGGACCAGTTTTCATTTCTCTAGAAAGTGCCAGCAGACTGCAGCAGCTGGGGCAAGGCAGGCATTCCTGTTCTACTCTGCTACCTCATCACCGTCCTTTTCAAGAAGACTGGTAGTGAACAAATGAAATCCTTGTACAATACACTGAAATTAGTCTGTCTCATATCTGTAGTTTAATTCCCTTTAGGTAGTGAATAAACGTAGCAGAAGGTCTCCTATATTCTAGCTGAGTGCTCTGATCACTGGGTCTAAATGCTAAAGGTAGGAGACTAGGGTTTAATTAAAAATGACTGGTTTCAGTCCCTCCTGTTGTAAAGTTCAGAACTTCAAAGGGAGGAATTCCCTGAAACTAAAATGCCTCATTTTCATAGTGAACATGGTTTCAAACTTCTGATGTCTCCCTTTTGACTAGCTGATGCGGTAAGTTTAAGAACAAAACAAAATGTTGGAATTTGGGAATTTGTCACACCCAACTAATTTTAACTCTATTATAGTATCTCCTAAGTAATTTAGTCTCAATCAGTAGATTACAATAAGCCATACACTTGATTGAAATACATGCCATATATATATTACTGTACAGATGTAGAATAGTTCAGAAGATGAATCATACAGTGGAAAATAAGGTTCTGCATAGAAAAGATGGGCTAAGCTTATATAACAAATACAATGTCTAGGATTTTTAGCTTTTAGGATGCCATACTGGAAATAAGAGCTCATATCTTTAGTGGTCTCTTTGCCTTCAAGGGCCTCGTGTGATGTGCTATGAATGATGGCATGTACTGCGTTAGTACAGTCACCAGTCGCAGCCAGCATGACTTCATGAGAAGAAAGTCCTGCTTATCAAACCTGATTTCCTGTCATGAGAAGGTAACCCACCCACTTGATTCAGTCTTTTTGGATTTCAGTAAAGCTTTCAGTACTGTCTCTCACAGTATCCTTCTGGACAAATTGTCCAGCATTAGCTGGATAAACACATCATGAGATGGGTGAGCAACTGGTTCATGGGCAGGCACAAAGGGTTATAGTGAATGAGGTGACATCAGTCTGGTGACCTGTCACTTGTGGGTTCTCCAGGGCCCCAGCTTAGGGTTACTAAGCAAATTCACAGACAGTGCAAAACTGGGAGGAGCTCTTGACTCCCTCGAGGGCAGAGAGGCCCTGAAGAAAGACCTCGACAAATTACAGGGCTGGGCAATCCCCAATCATATAAAGTTCATCAAGCGAAAGTGCCAGATTCTGCACCTGGGATGGTGCAACTCTAGTTGTATGAACAGACTGGGGAATACCATGCTGGAAAGTAGCACTGAGGAAAGGGACCTGGGGGTCAGAATTCTGATGCCTAAAATAATATCTCCTAAATTAAATGCTCTATTAGCTCTTGTCTAGAAACAAATCAGTGTTCATTCCAAACATCACCTGCAAGAAAAAGATTTAATATCCATTCTAATAACTTAATACAAGAAGAGCTATATACATTCCCACTGACTCTCTGGTACTGAGATTAATAAACACAGGGGGCACACGTGGATAATGTAATCTTAACTTATTGGTGATGGAGGTTTAGGGATGAGTAATTGGCTTCTCCCCATCTCTTGAGAGTAGAATATCTGAACTCTCCAAATGTAAAAATATCTCTTCACTTATACAGGAAATGAAAAATCTACTGCTTCTCATTCCTTTAGCATTGAGTTTTGAGTTGTTTTCTCAACATGAGTTATACAAAGAGGTATCATACATGCGAATTCCTGAAACTCCTACCTTTTGTTGTTTTCCAGGTAGATGCTAAAGCAACAGAAGCTTGGTTTAGCGTTGCTAGCCTTCCTCCATGTTAGTTAGCTGACTTTTAATATCATTTGAAGGCCACAACACGGTCCATCACCACTTTAGACATATTCTAAATGCATAATAAGAAAAAAGAATATATAGAGAAAGGAAAAAAAATCCTAAATCAACAAAGGCCAAAGCAGTAATGAAGTGTGGAAGTTATTTTTTTCTTTAGAGTTTTGGGCAGACTGGTTCAAATACGACTTTCATAGAGCTCTACTTGGAAATAGTATTTAAAAAGAAGGGAGGGGGGAATAGTACAATGGAATTTTTGAATTTTAAGTTATTCCTAGAAACCTACAAATTATTTTGTTTACCAAAGTTCTGAAAAACATTCAATCTAGTTTGCAACCTAGAAGGCCCCCATTCATTTCATAGTTTCTCTTCTTTTCGCTCATATCTTTTTTTTGTTTTCTTTCCATTTATTTAAAAATAATCATAAATCATAATGTTATTCTGTTCTTTAGGAAGAAACCAGCAAGAAAGGGACAACCCTGCTACTTAAAAAATTGACATTGACAAATTACTTTCAGCACTTATTCTCTTGGATATGTTTTTGCCTCTTGGCTATTTTCCCGCAGTGCTTGCAACATATGTTTCTGTGTGAAGACCTTGCTGTATGTATTTATTTGAGGGAGTTTGCTACTTCAGTTGATTCCGTCTGTCCTATAAGGGTGGAGGCCGCTTACTGCAGCTGAGTCTATGGACAAGGTTCAGAAGAGTTTACAGTGGGGAATAGGTACTATTCCCTGCACTCAGGACAAGGCATCTTTGTCTGGTCCTTGAACTTCTTTGCAAAAGATGTTTGGAGCGTGAGTTTCATAACTTGATCTGAAGAGGGAGAAAAAAGAAGAGCTGTGATAGCCTGTTATTAAATATTTTAAAAGGATGTTTCATCTATAATGAATTGGGTAACATTCTAGCTGCCTTGGTTGCTCATTAGGTTATCTGCCATGCTCTGTTCTGTGATATCCTTCTGAGTAATCTTATTAAGACATTTATGCTGTACTGCTTTTAATCTCAGCAATCTGCTAGAAGTAGATTGGGTCCTATTTAGTGGATGAGATTTTGAGTCTAAAAATACATTATTTTTTTAAATGAAAGGAAAATGAGGACTTATTTTCTTATGTAATCATGTATCTTAAATGCACAGTTTCAACACTTAAATGTTAACGTCTCTGCTGATAATTCTAATTTTAAGCAGATGACTAATGCATCTAGCTTTATGAAGCTCTGATAATTACATATTAAGACTTA
Organism: Rhagologus leucostigma; assembly: GCA_013397725.1. Lineage (NCBI taxonomy): Eukaryota > Metazoa > Chordata > Aves > Passeriformes > Rhagologus > Rhagologus leucostigma. The sequence goes on along the minus strand of VZTD01004958.1, from coordinate 280,340 downwards.
TTGAAAAAATTAAGCTCATTTTTTATAATTATAACTCTGAGGATTGGTAGTGGGGCCTCCCTCTTGGATACTTCAGAATAGCTTAATTCCATGGTTTCCACTTGGAAATATATACATAAATGGCTTTTTTTTTTCCCCCCAAAGTCCCTAACTCAAAATTGTATTTGCTTGAAGTATGTAAAAAAATACATCCTTTTCATGTAATAGGACGATAACATAAATTACTTTTTATCCATGTTATCTACTTACTAAATCTATCTTCTTGTGTTTTGGGGGGTTTTTTGTTAGAGCATTTTCTCTAATTGCTTCAATATTTCATGTAGGTTTGCCTTAGATCATCTGTTACCATTTCCCAGATGTAATGCTAATTAACCTTCCCCTAATAATCCCTTTAGAAAATTCCCATTGTGGGCGCTCATGGGTGGTAAAGTCTGGTTTATCATTCAACTCAATATAACTTTTTAATTTCATCCTTAATTTCATCTACCACCAAGGGAGACTTCAAATTAAAATTATTAAACTGTCTGTCAATTAACAGGAATGTTTGAATAATTTGTCTTGCACCCAAACTGATAGGTATATGCTCTGATTAAATGATTGTTCTTCATGCTAGACCAATGCACTATGTTGGAACAGCTCATTTGTAAGTCAACACACTTTGAAATCTTGTCTATGGTGGGTGTACGCCCCAATAAGCACAGTGGTATCCAGTTTCCAGTTTAGTTTCAGGGACACTTATTTCCACGCTACTTGCATTTAACTATCATATCCATGCTGGAAACTAGCAAGTGCAAGATAATAGAGTATAATTTCTGAGAATTTTTTGGTCTCATCTCATAAATGCAACTTGTCTCAGGTCTATCCTGTACTCACTGTGTCTTGAAAACATTTGGGCGACACTTTTATTCTTCATGGTTACTTTTACTGCAGTATATGGAATGGATTATCGAAGAATCTTTGCTTTTTCTATACAAAACATAAACTTATGGCAGTAGGCTTTGTAATGCTCTTAAAAAACAAAGAAAATAGAAAGTTGGTCACAGGTGTTCTACACAGAGGAACATTATTCCTTTTCTACCAAGAATGTGGAACGTTGAAAGGCTTCAAAATCATAATCTGTTTTTGGTGCCACTGTGGTTTCACTGTAGTTTCAGAGTGTTTAAGTTACTGTGTAAGGAAAAGGATTTTAGCTGACTAAAACTGCAGCAGTTGCAGTAAATCCATTGCATAACAGGATTCTTTTGTTAAATTAATTTTCATCTGATGATTACTACATCTGAGCTGGAAGTTGATGTTTGGCAAATAACACGTGGTTGCAATGCAGTTAGAATCACTGTGCATAAACAACTACAGCAACAAGACTTTAAGTTAAACTTTTTTCTTCATTTTTCTTTCCCAATGTCATATTCAAAACTACAGCTGTACACTGTACTTTAGGTGTTGATTTGTTCAACATATCCAAAGACTTTGATTGTAAAATCAAATCAGCATCTCAGTCCCCCAGTGTCTGACAGCAGAAAAATATCCAAAAAGCAATCAAACTGCTATCTTTATGTGTGTCAGCACTCAGATTCAAACATTAAAGAGAGAGAAGAGTATACTTAATCTGCCTTGGTCTTGTCACAGAGGAAGACAAAGTGAAATACAAACTTCCTGCGATATAGGCTGGGAATTTGTTTATAGAAGTTGCTTAAAATATTTTTAGCAGCATAGTCAGCCTTACTAACATAATATTTCTCTCTCTTTGAGCAGAGAAATATTTCTCTGTTCATATGCTGAACTAATTTCCTCTGTGTTTTAAATACATTTCTCAGTCATGATGAGTGTAAGAAGGGATAAGCAATTTCTATTCTTAAAGTTCTATTTTAGGTCATACTTGCACATTCTGAACACAATACTCTCACAGCAGTGGAGGTCTCTTCCAAGGTCCTGTATAAATGTTCCCCACCAGAGATACCAATTCCAACTCATCCAGTGCTCTTATACTGGCACACAGCATAGACCTACAGTCAATGGTTCCAATGCAGGCCTGACTTTTCCACAGTGTCAGGCCTCTGTGTATCGCTATTTCTCCCGAGAGGGTTTCTCTTTTTGCTGTTTATTGTTGTTTAATTTAGGTGGTTCTCCTAAACCATCAGTGGCTTTGTTGCTCATATTGCACAGGCTGATTGCTTTAACTTTCATGCACACAGCAGCAAGTCTTGTCCCTTGAGACTCCCAGACCCATAATCACTCCAGCTACTGCCCAGGACTCCGCGGTCCCTCTAATAACCAGCTCTTTCCATGGTCTCATCTTCAGAGATTCACTTCCCCCTCCTTATCTCCCAGGTCAGTTTATCTACTTTCTGGCAACCTGGTTTGCCTTTCACTAGCACTTACCCTCACTTGTACAGCCCCTCCTGCTTCAGTCACTCACACCACTCACACATGGCTCTGCATCCAGGTCTGACTCCAGCTTCTGGCACTGAAACCCCCATTGTGGTGGTTTGAACCTGAACTTGATGGACAGTCATTTAGACCAACAGAGCTTCTTGAAATTTACATATTTAAACCTCGTGGAGACACGGGAACTCTCTCTTACTTCTGGCCCTTTGGACAGGAAACAGGATTGCCCTCTCGGCCCGGCGGGGGCCAGGCTGGACCCAGCCGGCCCTGGCTGGGCCTGGCCGCGGAGGCCTGGCAGGGCCGGGGCCATGGCCCTGCTCTGTCTTGGCTCACTGGGGGCTGGGCCATGGCCCGCGGTTCCGTGCGGGGCGGCATGGCCTCCCCCTTTTTCCCGGTGTGGCAAAACGAACTGAAACTTTACACCAGAGACCAACTCTCACTGCTGCCCAGCAGAGATCATGTGACCAACCAGCTGCAATGCCCAGGCCCAGGTAAGAGCAACCCCCTCAGTGCTGTAAGTTGCTCAGAAGAAATAAATCCTGCAAACATCAATCTTCTCCCAGGTCAGAGGAAAGGGAAAGGCAAAGGCACGTGAATAAACACCACGATAGTGACACCAAAGTCAGTGAAGAAGAGAGAACTGAAACTCAGAGAGAGAGAGGCGATAGAGGAGATGCTTTTAAAACCTGAAAGCTGAAATTCTTTTGTAAAGTTATGTTGATGGACTATGGCACATCAGAGAACCCTTTTGTAATTTCATGAAAGCATGGGGGGTGAAGCATTCAAACTGCCATGAGTAAAGATGCCTGTGCTGAAATAAACAAGTGTTGAAGTAGTTGTGATCCAGTGAGAAGCCTGAACAGAGAGAGGTAGTGATGAAGTGAAGACCCTTGCTCCCAGGGAAGAAGAAGATTTCTGTTCCTAGAGATGAAGATGATCCCAGAGGTGGATGAAGAGAACCTTTGCTCTAGAACAGCTCATCCTTAAAATTGGACCCCATTAGCTAAGGTTGAACCCTCAAAGACAGTTGTGGGGAAAGCTGCAAGTCAAGGGAAGGGACTCACACACCAACAGAAAACCACCCCGGGCGGCTGTTGTGCTGTGACTGTGGAAAAGCCTCATAGCATGGGCAAAAGAGACTCCTCTCCCTAAGTGAACTGATGAAAGACTATTACAGAGGTGGTAAACTGACTGAAATAAACCCAAGTTTGTGTCTTTATATTGTAAGTGGGAGGAGGGGAGAGGATGAGGGGAAAAGAAGTGTTCTGAAGGTTTATTCTGAGCCTTATTATTCCTTTTTTCTTTTAGTTCTGTTAATAAACTTTTTTATATTCTCTAAGTTTAGAGCCTGCTTTGTATTCCTCCTGATTCTTATCTCACAGAAGGTAAGAAAGGCGAACAAACCCACTACACCCATACATGCACATGCTCACCAAACAGAGGACTCCCCAGGAAAATAATTAAAAATTGATTTTAATAAGAGGATACAGTAACTTGTGCTGATCAGGTGCAGGCACATCCTGTTTCACCCACCAGCCAATTGTTTACAGATAACTGTCCTCCTTTATTACCTTATCCCTCCATTTCCTCATGTTTGTTTCTCCCCAAATGCCCTAGATATGTCCCCTTGCCTTCCTTTGATTCCTCCCCTACACATCCCAAAATAAGCCTTGTACAGAGGTAATTTAGAACAACAACATAAGCACTTAGTATGTGCTTAAATTGCATGTATTGAGAGAGACAGAACTCCCAATACAATTTATTTAATTTATTCTGAGCGGACAACAGAAATGGCTAACTGTGTTTTTGAAGGGAAGTGGAGGGAGGCAGATCCCATCTACCAAAGTTATTAACATTAAAGCCTCAACAACTAAAGGCATTTACATGCACCCCTACACAAAGATCTCTTTGTTTTGCTCCACCCATAGAATAACATTTTTGTGTGACTATGTAGATCCTATTTGTCCATTCAATTTTGAAACAGAGATGATCTGTTTACTAAGGACTCTTCTCCATCAGATACTCAAAGCCAAACCTGTCATTGATTCCTTATGTTCTTCCATTTTTCTCATGAAGGAATTAATGAAGCAAGAAGCAGTATTAAAAGAGAATATTACAAAATCAAAGAATAACAGAACCAGCTAGGTTGAAAAAATCTCTGAGGTCACTGAGTCCAACCTATGGTCTAACCCCACCTTGCCAACTACACCCTGGCACTGACTGCCACATCCAGTCTTTCCTTAAATGCCTCCAGAGATGGTGACTCCTCCCATTCCAAGCCAAATCATCCTTTCTATGAAGAACTTCTTTCTAATGTCCAACCTAAACCTCCCCTGGCACAGCTTGAGACTGTCTCCTCTCGCCTGTCACTGGCTGCTTGGGAAAAGAGACTGACTCCCACCTGGCTACAACAGCCTCCTTTCAAAGAGTTGTAGAGAGCAATCCCAAGCCTCCTCCTCTCCAGGCCAAACAATCCCAGCTCCGTTAGCTGCTTCTCATAGAATTGGTGTTCCAGACTCTTCACCAGCCCTGTTGCCCTTGTCTGGACACTCCGCAGCATCTCAACATCTTTCCTAAACTGGGGGGCCCAGAACTGGGCATGGTACTCAAGGTGTGGCCTCACTAGTGCCAAGTACAGGGGAAGAATCTGGTCCTGCTGGCCACACTATTCCTGATACAGGCCAGGTTGGCAATGGTCTTCTTGACCATGTGGGCACACACTGGCTCATGTTCAGCCCGCAGTCAGTCTGTACCTCCAGGTCCCTTTATGCCTTGCCATTGTCCAGCCGCTCTGTCCCCAGCCTGTGGTGCGGTCTTGTTGTGGCCAAAGTGAGGGGCCCAGCACTTGGTCTCTTTAAACCCCATATCATACCACTGCTACTTAGGGAGAAGCTGCATGAAGATGGTGTACCGCTATTGGATTCTTCTCTAGCTTGCATTCTTGAGTGACAGGAAGATCTACCTTAGGCAAGAAATGTAAAGAAATCTACCTTCACAAGAAATGGAAGATACATGTCTGATTTGCTCTGCCAGTTCAGATATCAGGAATGATAAACCACCCCTAGAATTAAAGAAGCAGTACCTGACACATTCACTTCTTCACTTTAAACACCATCAGCTGCAATAGTACGTTGCTGACCACCTTTGGAAACCATTCCTTGCCCTGTCTTGCTTTGCTTTGGAGTTCACTCCTTCTACAGGAAGAACTAAGGGAGGGAATGAAGGATTATGACAAAACGAGAGTTTCCCAAGGTTCTCTCTAACGCTGATCCAGTTTTCACAGTAGGAGTTTTTTCTCCTCAGTCTTCAATCCATTTAGCAGTTGTTTGCTACTTTTTATATCAGACGGTTTTCTTCTTGTTGGCCCCCAGATAAAATTTGGGAATGGTACAGTTTGACAGCCTCAGCTGAAAAAAAAAGAGAGCTTTTGCTTGCTAGGGGCATGGTTTGAAGGCTGCCAAACCGTGTTAAACCTTCACTCTATATGATATTCTCAGGATTTCAACTACAACAGATTGTCAATAGCCACTTGATCTCTAGGGGAACGTTACAAGCTGAAAGCATGGAGGCCAAAGCAAAAACAGGCAAGTGCCAGCAACTGTACCCTGAAAGCTCATCCAACACTGCAGTTCTTCACTAGTAATGTCAAAAATCAGATACACTCAGCTATACCTGTATTTTAACCTTGAATCAGCAAACTGTTCTGTAACCATCTGAAAGGTGTTCCAGAAGATGCCTTGCATTGCTGTGTGCTTGAGTTTTTTCTCCTCAGGGCTAAACTATGTGGTTTTCTGATACCGGAGTTCCCCCTCCAGCCATTAGCTATCAGTCTGGTGTCACATATTTTGACTCAAAGATTCAAAGCATCTTTCCATTATTAAATTGGCTAAATACTGGGTTTGAATACCTAGGGACACTTTTACTGAGAGACTCTTGAAAAAACCAGCTGAATGTACTTTTGGCAAGCCTGTCTCAGTTGCTTTGTACTGCTCACCTCCAGAATAATGTTCCCAATTGCAGTACAACTGTACTGTGCCAAGTTCAGTCAGAAATCAAACCAGTACACGGGCAATATGGATAATTGAGGGCCAAACTTGAAAATGTACTTAAAATAGAGTAAAGAGAATAGTTTAGCCCTGGCCTGGTAGACTCTGAGACTCAGTTTCTCTTTTACTTCATCACATGAGCTTCGTCACTGGGCTGTCAGATCTTTTGGGACATAAAATGTTTTAAGTATGCAATTTCTTTTTTTAATGGAGATTGGGACTATTTTTTGGTTCTAGGTTTTCTTGCAAGTTTCCCAGATAATGTGTGACCACATTATTAGGGACACCATAAATTTTTTTAACCTTACTTGCTGATTTTCCTTATTCAGGTACTTTAGACTGGCTTTCAGCAGCAGGGTGAACTTCAGGCGATGTGCTCGACATGCAACACATTAATTATATGAACTGAAAAAGACCAGTATTTTTTCAGACCAAAAATATATTCAGAAAGAGTTATAGCTGTGAGTAAACATATCAATAAATTAAGGGCTGTAAATATTCTAGAACTGCAGCAGTAGTTAGCAAAGCAGGATTTCTAAAAAACCCCAAGAAATTTAGAATAAATTCAACAGAGAAAGCAATAGCAATCAGGAAGATGAACACAAATGGAGAATTAATACTGTGTAACACAAAATACTTTTCAGCAGTAACAGCTGGTGACCAAATTAAGATGGCTGGGACTGGGAATTACCTTACACTGCCAAAAATAATTATTCTTGATTTTCCCTTTCCTTCTACCCAGTACAGGCAGAAAATCACATCTCCCAGAAGAAATCAGTCAACCAGCTAAACAAGCCTGATCTCTTTCTCAATACAAATCCCCCAAATGAGCAGCCAGCCTCTAACCTTCTGCTCTCCAGTTACTGCCCTCTTCCCCAATTTCCCTTTTCACCCCTTTTAACAGTATCCCAAGCCTCACATATAGCTCAATTCTTGCTGTTCCTTTTGAAAACTGCTAGAAAAGTTCTTTGTCTTTTTTCCTTTGGGGCTTCCGGAGTTACTCCTGAAGTGCAAATAGAACACTGTTAAAGTGCATTCAGCAAGCCAAGAGGTAAATCTGCTTTTAGCTGCAAAGAGCACCAAAAAGGCTGCTTGTTAACCTGCTGAGAATGTTCTTTTTTTACTTCTTAAAGCAAAAGAGATAGAGGTTATGGTTTACCGTCTTTTCTGTTCCTTTTTTGACTGAATTCTGATAATGAAGAAGTGGGTATTTTTACTTATTTTTTCTTAGGTGTTTTTTATTCTAGAGTTTTCTAATGACAAAATTATGCCAATAACACGTCTTTGGTGATAACTTTACTTACTTTTACAGATTTTATTGGCAGAGGAATCCGAAAAGCCTCTCAAAGCTCTTCATCTGCAACAGAGAGGTTAATTGTAATGCAGATAAAACACACTACAGCTTAACCTCATTTAGCTGTTCTAGAGTCAGTGAAAGTTGCTATCATATGGCAGAAGTACAACCATATTCTTCCTCTTGATATTTTCATGGAGGTGACTAGATTAGGCCCATATGCATTGCTATTTGCTTTCTGTTTTTTAGAATTGTCTTTTTTTTTCTTTTTTATTTTTTCCTTTTCTAAAATATAATACAGTTGAAAAAGTAAAATTAACATTTCCCTCTGACTAGTCACCATTATCAGGATTTCTATTTCTCTTGAAGTCTGTAACTGAGCTTTTAATTCTGTTCGATATTTAAATCACATTATCCTTCCTAACAGACTGAGTAAACAGGTAATATTTTCAGTTTTCAAAGTTCCCCTGTATAGTGTGTTCATGTCAATGGGAGCTTGCTCAAATTGTCAGTCCTCTGTAAATGAAATTCTGCACCTTACCTTAAAAGAAGATACCCTTAAAGCAGTTGCCCTCTTCTCAGAGGCAGCTATATGTTAAATAGCAGCTTTACAACCATGATCTTCTGTACATGGACTCAAGAATCCAAATTTTTATTTTAATTTCCTGTTGCAGAAAGAGATATGCATTAGATATTTATTTTTGCACTCTCATCTACTTCTTGTCTTTGATCTACAAAGCTAAGAAGTCATTATGGTTGGGTTTCTTGCACAGCTTATCTCTGTTCTAAGTATATGCACAACTTAAATATTAAGCAGAAGTTTCAAAAATCTTTTATGATATCTCTGTAAATGCCACAACCAACAGTCAGGGTAGTGTGCAATCTTTCTAGGCCATAAATGTCATAAAGTTCTAAAGATGATAAGTTATTAATCACCACAGCACTCTGTGAAATAATGAAATAAATTATTAGACTTCAATTTTAAATATTGAAAATGAGATGAAAGGCAGGTGAAATGAATGAACAAATGAATAAATTAATTAATTAATTAATGGAAAAATTAATGCCCAACAGAAAGCATTAGAACTCATATCAGTAGCCTGCCTCTTTTGCATTCTCTAATTTATGTAAACTGTATTTCACTTTCAGACTCCCTTATCCTGTATTTACAGACATATTTACTGACACTTAGTATTAACCAATTGTTTTGATTTTTTCCTCATACAAATTTTCATTTCTGTGTTTTGGAAGTTCACTGTCTCCTGGATGTGACCAAAACATGCAACTACCCATTTTAAAATTAATCCATTTGTCTTACATTTTTTCATGTATGATTTTTCTCAAGGGTTACATTTCTCCACAATTAAAATGCATGCTTCATTGCCTTTCTTAGTTTCAGTAATTATAAATTCTGTTGAGTATAAGCTGTTGCTAAGATATGTTCATGTAGCAAAAGCAGCTAAGCCTAAGCATAGAAAGGTGTAGGATATCATTCAGATCCTCACCACTGTCTCCTCTGAAGATAAGGCATTTTTCTCTCTATTGCTTAACAGCATTACTGTCACTTGTGGCTTGGCAAATTTTGCAGTCAGAGTGCTTACACTCCAGGGAATTTATTTAAAAGAGAAAGTCTAAATGAAGACATTGATGTATATAAAATATGCAGTTTTCTTCATTGTTTAAAAAATGTTCAGCTTAAATTATTATCACTTCAGTGGAAAGTTATGCCTAGCTTTAAACATCTAGTTAGGTTTTGTCAGATGCTGCACATGTAATAGTTTGGCAGCTTCGTGGTTCATAGCTTTTGCATTTTTCTTTGGTCTTTTGTATTAAGCTGACCTTTCCACGAGGCAGACTGGTCCACCACACATCTTGCATTTATGAATTTGCCAGATTTGAATGTCAGAAAAATGCCATATTATTTCAATAAGATTGAATCTTTATGATTTTATTAAATTAAACAGAGAAGATCATGTCATTGTTACTGAAATAACTTGTGTTTTAATTATATATAATCCAGAGTGGATATATGGTATACACAACATAAAAGGTTTTTTGGACTAATTTGTGGCTTTACTGGTGCTATTCATAGTCTTCCTCTGTTAGGGTGAATAACATGAGTGCATGTAGAGTGTTGCAGAACTGGGTTTGAAAATACCAGTGAATTTAGGTAAAAGGTTTTTTTTCATTTGCTTTTTGTTTTAACTGTTAAATGATGCAGTTAATCAGATTTTATTTACTGAGAAAAACATTATATCTATAATCACACAATATTCTAACATTCTGCCATATGACATACAAGGGTTATATTAATAAATTACCATAATAATTGTGTAAATTAATTTCATGCTTCCAGAAAGTTAAATAATATTTATATAACAGAGAGTCTGTTCAAAGGGCTCACTGCCAGAATTACAATGGGATTTAAAAGACTAATCATGCTCTGAAAGCTGCATAGCTTCTCTTGAAATGTATGTGGCTGTTCATCTCGAGGCAGCCGCCCACAGAAGGCTTCTTAAGCTTCAAGAGGAACCCGCTACTACAGGTTCACTGATGAACACCAAATGAAAGATTAGCAGAGATAATAAGGAAGGTGTTATGAATAGACAGGAAGAAAAGCAAATGTGTTAATTATTTAGTATATCAGCTGACATCAAGACAAATGGGCATGATGTATAATACATCTGCATGGCATTGAAAAAAACCCATTGTGCTTTAAAGATAAAGCTAAGAAAACTCTTAGAAAACAAGAAGGGTTTTTGGGTAATCTGCTCATGGTGAAACATAAGGAAATTTTGCCTATTTCCCTTATTAAACTAGACTTTTTTTTTACCTCAGTCTAATCATCTAATAGTGATACTTTCTACAATCCTAATTCTTATTAAGTGATTTACAGATTTGTTAAAAACAGAAGTTTTAAGTCAGGGTGACATTTGAATAGAAATTATGGTTAGATGGAGTAAGACTCAGACTAAAACGATAAAACTGGTTTCTACTGATTGTGCCTAAAAAGGAGATTCTTTCAAGGTTTAGTATCACATTTATATTGTTTCATTACTATCAATGAGTGGAAATTAATATGTTTATACAACTGTAATTTGAGTAATTTAGAGTTCTCAGATTTAAAAAGAAATACTGTGTGTTTGGTATTTTCTGTTCCTATCACTGCACAAAATTTCTACTATGACAGAACAATATCATGCTTATTTCACATGAGTAAAGTCAATAATATGCAAGGCTAAACTGATCTTTTCAATATTCATCTGTTTTAATGGCTAAAGCACACATGCTATGCAAAGAAATGTGAGACTATAAAAACAAGGAGGGGATTAGGAGACCTAAAATAGCAACAAGCATTTTGCTGAATACTGTGTTATTAAGCCTTAAACATTTCCCAAAGGTCACATATTGTTTTAAAAGTGTTTTTAAAGGCATTTATAAAATTCCAAGGGATAGAAATTAAACCATGCTTGCATGCACTCATTTGAGCAGAAAATTGAAGCAACTTCAAAATTATGTGTTACTTTTTAAATTAGTGTACACATCGGTCATCGAAAAACTGTTTTATTTACATGCATAAATTAAATTTATTATGTATATTTGAATGATGTACATAGTCTATTTAGTTAATCACATTCACCTTTCCAGCTATATGCAATAAATCACACAATCACTGGAAATATTTGATGGAACAATGCTTGGCTTCCGTGCTAATTATGATTTCCTGTTTCCAATTTCAAGCTAATATTGAATTGTGCATTGGTGAAATGGAGCATTCTTGATTTAAAAACACAATTTGTAGAATATGAAGTGACTTTGGGCAAAGCTGTTGTGTTTGGAAATAGTACTACCTTTGCTCACTTTGTAACCTTACTTTGCTATTGCTGCACCTCAGACTGTAGGTGTTGAATCACTACAGATAGCATATTTGCATCCCCTGTGCCACCAGAAGCCAGAATAAACTTCGTGACCTTTTTGATCTTGATAACAGCTGAGCTTTTCTGAAACATTTGAATGTGTTCGAAACACTTCTGTCTAATATAAATCCCAGTATTTTTTCCTGTCCTTAGAGTATTTTATGTGTGCTTATATAATTTGTAACTCCTGGAAAAAAAATATGTTCAAATGCAAAGAGCTCCTATAAATTTTTTTGTGTGCCCAAGACTTTCTGAAAAGAATTACATATCTGTAAACTGATATCCTTAAAAGATTATGATTGCAACACTGACACTAACTTCTCTTTTGGCGTTTAGTTTCCACTCTAGTGCTCAAGTAGTTCTATAGATCTGGATTCCTGCTTCTGCTCACGTTTATCAGCCTTAGAAATAAAACCATGAGATGTTAGTAGAAAGTGTAAAAAGCAAATGAACGAATGGGGAAACTGCTGGATCAGACATGTGGAAAGCGATAATTATGTCTTTGGGGAAGGAAAACCTTATTTGGATTGCAGCACAACAATTTGGAAAAGGAAAAAATCTCAAGAAAGTGTTACATACAATCAATTTGAAAAATGTTAAAGAAAATTATTTGACTTTAACAGGGTCTCATTTCACATACCAGTGCAAAGTTATTTGCAAACTGTATAATTATTGTGCTTGGAACCAGGATTTTAAATATGCAGGAGCACAGCTCAAATTGATCTCACTATTGCCCTTAAATCCTTCCGTAATTTCAGAAGAAAGTCATAGGACTATAGATTAGTTTTGGAAATATACTTTATGCAAAAAAGTAAACATGTTGGATATCTATAATTATATCTCTGTTTACCTATGTATCTTTTTAGCTGGACCAGAACTCATGCTCTGTAAGTATTAGCAGAGGGATACATAAAGACTTGTAAAGCATCTTAACTTCAAAAGACTTTGTAGATGAATGTTGAAAAAGATTACTACCTTTCCAATAGTTACTTTCCTCTGAGTGCACTTACTGTGATGCGTTGTTGGGGTTGATTTCTTCCCTCAGGGAGGTGAGTAGAGAAGGAGATTGTGTTGACTTTTACCTATCTCATAGTCTTCTTTAAGTCTAGGAAGGCTGCTAAATCTTTATCACTTGCAAGGTGAGTTTCCGTTCGGTCTCCCTCATTTGCAGTTGTTCAGGTATATGCTCTGCTGCCTTTTTAATATTGCGTTTGACTTTTCTTGGCAAGGACAAAGTTACAATTCTGTTGCAGGAAACCCTTTGGGGAAAACAAATCCAACAAATCTGATGTAATCTTCTAAGTGTTCTGCAGTGCAACAAACTACAAAGTAACCAAGATTTCTCATTCATGTTTGCACCACCTGTTATTTTACAAAATACAAATACATAATTTACTACCTAGAGCCATTTTTACTGCAAGGGAGGGTAAAAATGGGATACAATGATCTCAATGTATTCCATTACTAGAGCTCACATGTCCTGCTTGGTAGTGAGCTCTAAGAGCTTAAAGATGTTCAAATAGATATAAATTACTCTAAGGCAGGTGACTGTTATTTCAAGAAAAAAAAATCACCTATATGATACAGGAATTTAGTAATCCAAGCAGTTTATGTGATTCTAGAAATATTATCCTGTCCTTCCTTGAAGAAAAAAGCAAGCCAAGTGGTTTAAGTTTCTGCAAAGAAAGTCTGAAAACTTTTATGCTGACCTTTCCTTTTGTGAGGTGAACAAATTCTGTTGGTGTTTTTTGGAAAAAATGGTATATAATTACCTTCAGAAGTTGATTTATAATGACTAAAGTTTGCCCACTCTACTACAAAGCAACCTATATTTATGGTTTGTTGAATCTGAACAAAAAAAATCAAAATTTTGATCACTTTTTTATGAGAAACAAACAAACAAACTACAAACAATTGAAAATATTTGAAAAGGTTTGCAATGAAATCTCACCTCTCCCTTAGTCACCCACTCGATTTTGATTTTTTTTATTTCTGTGATCTAAACATAAGATTATTAACATTTCTGAAAACCTCAAAGTTACGGGAACTTCCTAGTCACCTAGGAAAGACTGAATATTCCAGGAAGCTAAGAAATGCTGACTTAAAAGAAATATATGAATACATGAGTGACTGAATAAAGCAAAATCCTATAATAAAGTTCCAGGAGACAGACTCAAAGCTTGCTCAAGTCAACATAAAGAAGTTAGATGTGCAGAAAGGTAGGCCAAAATTTGCTGACTCTTCTACTCTTCCATTTATTGATGTGAAATCTAATTTTTATACAAAACCCACCATATTTGGTCTAAGCAAGGACAAGTACATTACCATATAACTGCTTTTCATCCAAAGAATACCCTCACAGGCCTATGATAATACTACTAAAAGGTTGAAAATTTTGAAAAATGTAAACATATTTGAAATTTTATGTTTTATAAGAAGAAAAAATCTTTTATTTAGATTTTTTGTGGGGTTTTTTGGAGAGTGAATGGATGCACATTAAAACTTGCTAATGTAATCATGTCCATTACCTTAGGTTAATAGAATCAGCATTTGTTTTAGTTTTGGTGGCAGCTGAGTTCTCACACAAAATCACAGTTTTCAAATGTAGTTATAAATTATGATTTTGTCCATTCTTTAAGCCTAAACTGTTACATGAATATGTAGCTGTTTCAGGAGTGTTTGTAATTCTTTCTCACACTTCTAGTCTTGTCGCAGGCAAGAATCTAATTACTACACAAACACTTGTGTTAATTGTGATTGTGAGTAAAACCATTTATAGTGAGAAAGGACAGCAAAAGACATAAGCACGAAATATTATGACAGTTCATAAAACTGACTTTCCAACTTATGCATGATTTTGAATTAGTACAAAGAGAAGGAGGAAAAAAGATTATCCTACAAAAATAAGTTGATCATAAAGCAAATGACTATTTTTTCTGTAAGAAAGAATTCTCTGAGAACAGAAAATACTCAGATCAATGCATTGAAATACGATGGTCTGCTGTTGAGCCAAACTGATCTTCACAGATACTCCATAGACAGGTGGAGATACTTTACTTAAACTCTTTCTCCATGACACTTCTTAATTCATAATGATCATTTCATTAATCTCATTAATTATACTAAAGATTTTTTGTTGTCTTGTTTACACGTTTAAAATCCACTAGTAGCATAAGCCAGCACAAGAGAAACTGTGTGGTTTTGTATAAATTGCTTTATATTTGGAGATCATCTTTCTGTATAGACATAGATATATAGATATAGATATAGATAGATAGATAGATAGATAGATAGATAGATAGATAGATAGATAGATATCACAGAATCACAGAGTGGGTCAGGTTGGAAAGTATCACAGTGGGTCATCTGGTCCAACCTCCCTGCTCAGTCAGGGTTATCCTAGAGCACATGGCACAGGATTATGTCCAGATGGTTCTTGAACTCTCCAGGGAGACTCTACAACCTCTCTAGACATGCTGTTCCAGTGCATGGTCACCTGCATAGTAAAGAATTTCTTCTTCATGTTCAGGTGGAAATTCCTGTGCTTCAGTTTCTGCCCGTTGCCTCTGGGTCAACACAAAGAGCCTGGTTCCATCCTTTTGACACCTTCTCCTCAGCCTTTGGTATTTCTCCATATTATTTCTTCAGTGTTCCCAGCCTGCAATTCCTGCTACTTCAGAGAATCCATCCAGCTCATCAGTTCCTGGAAATAACAAGATCTACTTGCTTACCCCGACACAGCTTTTCTGGGTTTCTACTCTAATGCCATCAGGTATACAGAAAGTGAATGTTGTTAGGTTGAGACTCATTCATTTTTCCCATTTAAGTACAGAGATTTCCCTGTAGTGGTCTGTGAGGTTCTGTAGTGCCTTGGTATTTTTTGTTCTCCTTTATTATTTTTATTATGGAATACATATTTATATTTTCTCTAGACCTTTGATCCTGGATATACCAGAATTAATTCCAAATTACTCTGGAAGAAAAGGAAGGAAGGAAGGAAGGAAGGAAGGAAGGAAGGAAGGAAGGAAGGAAGGAAGGAAGGGAACAAAGGAAAGGAAGGAAAGGAAGGAAAGAAAAGAAAGAAAAAACCATGACAGCTGTTTTATTTTTTTTGTACTGTGGTAGACACCTACTCACCTGCCTTTTGGAAGGGAATGTGGTTACTGAAATATAGGTGTTCACTGTCATTTGAGATTACTTAGGAGGGAATCTGAGATATCTATGCGGGACTAGCACATGTGACCTGGATCTATGGGTGACGATATCTCTGGAGAGGCAGGTAGGCTAAAATTCTCTAGAACATCTGAGGTAACACTAGATATCCATGTCTAAGCATCTCAATGCCAAAATAGATGCCTGTAAGGTAGCTGGTTACATCAGAAACCATCCATTCTTCTTCTATAAGCAATTAAAAATGGAACATTCAGATATCTAAACCTATTTCAAAATGTAATCCTAAAGAGGCATCTAAAAATTGTCAGTTGACTTTCTCCTCAAACTAAAAGTCTTCTGTGCAGTGCAGTCAGAGAACTTTCTTCATGAGAGGCTGAAGCCCAGTTCAGTTGTTCACAAATAGTTATTCAGAAATGACCAGGATGACCCCAAATTTGACATATATATAACTGAAGATCTGTGGAAGCCATGTGTGGTTCTGGAGTAGCATGTTGAGGCCAGCTAGAGTACCTTTATGGCACCCCAAATTACATTAGACATTTGTATGTGGGGATCTTAACTGTGTCTTGAGAAGTGCAAGCCAGTAATCTCCAGCCAGCTTTATGCTCAGAGGAGGAAATATCCAGCTTCACATCAAAGTTCACAGGATCTATTTTAGATGTCTTCTTTAAAGTAAGACAAGTCCCACTCCTGAGTAAAAGCTGCCTAGTGGCACCAAAATGTTGTTGATCCTTTGAAGGGCTAAGGATTAGACCAAGAAAACATGTATACAAGCATCTAATTTTTAAGCTCATAATGATTTAAATTAAGTTAAACAATTGCTCGAGGACATTTACTGGATCATGAATAGACTGAATGGCTTACAGGATTAAGGCTTCAACAGAAACTAAAACCGGGATTTCATCAAAGACAGTGGGGGAAGAAAAATAGAAACCAGGAAAGGACAAAAGGGCACTGTTTAATTTCTTTGTCAAATAATAAAAAAAAAAAAGGATGTGATACATTTAAGGCTTTGCTAGGACTGACATTTGGTTTCATCTGACTTGAAATTCAGCCCAACACTTCTAAGACACTAATGCTTACAGAATCTGACCTAAACATTGAATAAGGTGACTCTACAGCTGTTAGCCAGGAGAATGTTGGGGTAGATACGCTTTTCTTTTTATGTTGAAAAATTTTGAAAGGTAGAAGGTCGAGGGAATACAATATGTTCTCATTTTGTATGTCAGAAAATTTTACACTCATACGAGATAATTTTTTTGTTCAACTAGAAATTTATAGAACTCAGTTAATGAAAACTATGTGTTTGGATAGAACAATGTAAAAATAACATGAGCAATATTTTGCCTCTTCAGTTACACAGCTGAATTTACTGGGAGGTATTTTCAGCAGGTTAATTGGTAAAACTGAGAGACATGTTCCCTAATACATAGCACAGAAGCTATTAAAGAGTAATTTATACAGTAATTATATCTCCAGCTGTGACATAATCCTACTCTCTCCTACTTACTGGTATGATTGGCTAACCAAAGTACTGTCATATACATTCCTATTAAAGCTTCCTAATTTAGAGCTTCTGTGTTGGCATCAACCCATAAAAAGGAAAAATGGAAACAACAACAAAAGCAACTCACAACCATCCAAATTCGCTTTCACATCTGGTCTGGCAATATTTTGAAACCGCCAAAATTAGAATGATTAAATAGCATTATAAATCTCTGTTTCTTGAGATATATGAATATACTCCTCCACTCAACACACTTTGGTCTGTTAAAGTATTTCTGTCATTCTTTATCATCACATGTGAGAAAAATAATGTTGCCATTCACTAAAACTTTATAAGCTTCTTTAGGGATTCTATCAAAAGCAGGCTAATCTTTACTTGTAATTGCCCTTTACTGAAAGAATTCAGAAGACTTGTACATACAGTTATTTATTCATTTATGCCTCATAGATGATCCTGAAGCAATTCCTCTGGAATTTAGATAATTTTCTGTAACAATTAAAAATTAAAAGTCACTTAATAATGGAAAGAGATTTTTCCATAATGAATTTTCTGGAATTCATTTTCTCATGCTATGCTGTCACAGAATATAGGTGGAATGATTGCCTACATTTTATAGTATTGGAAACACAAACAAAAGCAGAAAACATTAAAAAAATCTTGAAACAAACAGACCTGTTCAGAAATTGTGTTCCCATAAATGTCTGTCATTTCAAAGGGGAAAGAGGGATTGTTTCATTAAAAAGTGTTAATGTATATTCTGTATAAATTCCTTCAATAAGACATCACTTTTTTAAAAAACGTTTCTTCTCCTACTCCTTCCTCCTATTCTCTCATCTTCTTTCAGCAATCTAAATGTATCCTTAATGGTCTAAACAAAGAAAAATAACTGCATAAAATTTAAAGAACATGACATGCAGATTTCTTTAGAAAAATCATGAAAAAATAATCAGAGTATCCTAAGGTTTGAGATACAAAAAGTTGTGGGCTGGTAGATGCTTCAAGGATATTGTTCTGTGTGCCTCCAGGATGTAACTCTAGGGATATGTACAAGTTAAAAGGCTCAGAAAGTTAAAACACCAACCCTAAATATTTGTTCTTGTCATCAGCAACATTTTTTTGATCAAATCCATCTAACTTTTTAGTTGTTTTGTTTTTTTCTTTTTTCGCATAGATAAGCTTTGGTTTTGGTTAGAAAAACAATTGCAAAGAAAATAACATGCATTTGCTTTCATTTTTAAAGGTGGTTCTCCCTTTTTTTTTCAAGTAAGTTCCAGAATGGAAGACAAACACAGCAGCACATTTCAAATGGGCAGTGAACTTAATTCTGTCTTGAATACATTTCTTCCAGTGAAAAACATTTGCTCTTCAAACCTGCTTGGTGGGTTTTAGCACTGAGATTTAGAGTCCTTTCCTCAGCGTCTTCAGATCTGCTTATTTAGATAACATAGGATATAGGAAATCAAATCTGCTCTGTCTAGTTACACTTGACCTTTCTATGTATATGTGAGGAGACAGCAATTACCTTAAAAGCATTCTATTTGGATTTTATCACTACATTTTTTAGTCCAATCCCTCTTTGAAAAAGTTGTTAGTCTGATTACAGCCTTGTCTTGATTAGGCACTTCTTTACAGTGCTTACTTTAGAACCATTTTGTAAAAAATAGTGAAAAACCTCTTTATTCCCCCCTTTGTTTTTAATGTAGTGGGAATTATTTTGGATTAATAGCTTTCTTTTATTCTGTAACTGAAATGTTTGATGTATTTGTGATTCTATTGCTTATCATGTTTTAATATTCCATTGGCACAGTTGTGAGAGTTTATGTAAGGGATTTTAGGCTACTCCTGTGATTCATGAGTCCCTTTAAGGCTTGTGAAGAAAGGTGAACATACTTGGCAACTGGAAATAAGTTTCACAACTTTGATGGACTTACCAGTCTGAATTAGGAAAAGTTTACTGCAGGGTTTTCTCCAAGTAAAATTTGAGTGTTCTTCATAGGTGATCTATTTTTGTGCTTTGATAGAGAACAAAAAAAAAAAAGAAGAAGCTGGAGAAGCTGGACCAAACCAGAAAATCACTTCCAGGGTTTTACAAGAGGGTGAGTTGTATGTGTTTCGTGCAGTAGAAGGAGGCTGTTTGAATTTCAGGGACACTTCAAAGGGACTGCAGAGGAGCCAGCGTGGTCTCACGCTGACCCCTGCTGGCTGTGCACCCCACACCCTGTGTAGCATCCACGTACAGATACTGGGAAATGTCCAGTACCAGTTTCTTGAGCTTACACAGAAAGAAACGATAGGTATTAGATCCCATATCGACACATTGCTAACATACAGTTGAAATAAAGCAATGTGACAAAGTAGTTTGATCACAAAGGCAAAGCATATGATTGCATTAAAAAAAAATTATGAATTAGCCTATTAGGAAATTTATGAATTAGAGTTTGTTCAGTGAATATCCAAAAGGCTTTGGGACATCAATTTGCAGTGTTCTAAACTGACTGGCGCATAATAATGTATCGACATCTAAACACAGAAACAAAGAAATTCTATTCTTATGCCACTCTCCTTCTTACTCCTATTTTCCAGACCATCAAATCTTTTAAAAAAACATTACTTCAATTCAAACAAAAATATTATAAATCAAAAAGTTGCTACATTTTCCTTATTTATTAGCAGCTGTAAAGATTCCTCTGAATTTATTTCTGCCTACTAGACCAGCTTTAATGCTTAGTGATACTACAGGAGACAGGTGAATTCCAATTAACCGATCACAGAGATCTTATTTAAGACTACGAGGAATCTCAAGTCACTCTTTTCAGTTACAGGAAAATCTAAGCAAAGCCCAATACTGACCTTGAAAAAAAGAAATTAAGTAGAAAATTATATCTCCACTAGCTTTTGCTAACTTTCTGGAAACCTTTAAAATTCACCTCATTTGAAGAGTTACATACTTTTCAGGAATAAATGTTATACAGAAGCAAAGTGATTGAAATGGATCACTGAACCTTAAGCTGTTACTGAAAGGGCGATGTCTGGGATGGGAAAAAAAATAATTAAGGAAATCGAGAAACATTAGACTAATTCTTATAAAACCAGTGTTCTCAGTGTTCTTAAGGAAATTTTATTTTAGTTTTGTGTTGGTTTGGGTGTGGTTTTTTGTTTGTTTTTTTTTTCATTTTCCAGTCTTATTCTTAGAATGACTTTTTCTCACCTGGTCTCCCCTTCCAGTTTTAATCCTCATGGACTTTCTACGTGCTGAAATCTAAAAGCATTAACTATCAAATTTAAAGAAGGACAAATGGAAGTGGATATTTATTCAGTTTTCTTCTATTTCAAGTCAGGAAATAAACTCTGTATGTGTGTGTTTAAGTGAAATCAAGTCCTGCATGAGAAACTTGATATTGCCCTTATATCTAAAGAATACCTAGAATTTATCTGCCAGTACAATGCTTATCATTTGTTGGTAAACAGAACACAGCTGACTATGGAGAGATAAGACAGCACCTGAATAAAGATACATTACTGGAATTCAGACATATCAGCTGAACACAACTTGAGGCCTTTTGAAAAAAGATAGGAAACAATGTGTCAGGTTGAATATGTGAAAGCAGGAAAAGTTTGATGAGTGGTTTGCAGGAAAGACGAGATTCAAGATTTTGGTCCTTCCTTTTGATACCTGCTTTTCAGAAAACACCGAGAGTGACTATTAAGTGTTTAATTTGTTTTAATATATGTGATAGTCATTTCAAAGCTAAGAACATTCGAAGTACCCCTTCTGAGTTACATAGTCCATGGTTGCAATTTTGTTGACAGGCCACTAAAATCTCCATGTATTTAAATTATCTTATTTTATTTCTTAACAACAGAAAATAAAAAACAGTTGCACAGAATTTGAATCTTCTCTACATGAGAAAGAGCTTTAGGAGCACTTGTTCATGTTTGAGATCCAGGCTCTATGTCTTCATGTAACAATATAAAACTATGTCCTTTAATAATTTCTATGAAGAAAACAAGACCAGCTCTACAGATGAGACAACTTCAATCGCAATATAAACACCACCTGAATAAGTAACATTGCTGGGAAAAACACCCAACTATGATTTCTTGGTTAGAATCTACACCCTGTGTTTCTCACCAAAGTTACAAGGAGATACATCCTAAATGGCACAATCAAGAGCCATTAGTTAGAGAATCACTGTAATTTTTAAACATTAAGATAATTTTGATTTTAGTCCCTTTCAGTAGCTAATTATGCTAGAATTCCATGCTTACAAAGCAATTAACATATGTAGACTCACATCTTAAGCAGTGCATCACACCTGCAATTAAAGGAAGACTTTGTTTCTCATTGTTTTGTGAAGGTTCAAGCATGGTTTCTGCTATCTGGCTATCTTTCACAAAATCATTAAGGGTCAATTCTAAAACTTGCTCTTTACATAAGTACACACAGCGGAATTTTGCTCAGAGAAGTGGTGTGGAGCCTATGCAAGGGATGCACTGAGTGCATTTGGTGTATTACAGCTCTGATGAGAGGTTTTTTGGCATAAGATATAACCAGGGTGAAAGAAGGACAAACTCTGACTGTCAGAAGCAAAGTCAATGGCCCCAAAACAAGTTTATTATCATCATGCAGAGTATAAAGGTTTCAGAGAAGGATCCCACCTGGATTTCCCAGACTCTTCAGTGAACAGATCACATAATCAGTCTGTGTCTGGGGAATAACTGACGTTCTTCCATGAGCATATACAGACAAAGGAATGGTAAGGCAAGAACATCTCTTTTGGGTATCTGAAATATGTGTCTGACTTTTTGACACAATCCCTTAGTGAGCTGTAGAGGAGAAAGAAGACTAAAAGTTATTGGCTCTTAGCTGAGCTTTGCAAGCAGCTGCTTTGTTCTATTCAACTGCAGCTGACTGTTTGCCAATACCTGTGAAAGTATTTGTCAGCAAGAATTAAGCACAATGGTTTTCACATTCACCTTGCAATAGGGTAAACACAGGAAGGTTTTTGAGATTTTATTGACATTACATACAAGTTACCTCAGACTTGTGGCCACACAACCGTGCTGACCATCTATTCTCAACTTCCAGATAAAGTGGCCTGATCATAACATTTAAAATGTTTTAATTGGCCTAGAGCGCCTCAAGGTTAATAACAGTATTAGCCTATTATGATGCTTTGCTTTGTACTGGCACATAATGCACAAAATTCCTACCGAGAAAGGTAGTTTGGGAAGAGGAAAAAAATTTAATTGAAACAAAGCTGAAAGCACATGAAAACAAAATTCATGCATTAATGACATGTGAATCAGTATGGAAGAAGTGGATCTATACAGTTCCATTAAATCACACAAATAATGGGGAAGAACTGTTTTGCAGGAGTAGAGAAGACAGGAGTAGGACTACTGACATGTAATCTTACTTTAGACAGGCATGTCTTTTCTTTCGTGCTCAATTTACTTAATATTCTTTCTGTAACATGGTTGCAGTGGTTGGTGGATAAAAATTTATTGCCAAACTTGAGAAAAGATGGAGAGGTTGTCTGATATCCAGATATCATTCCAACTGTAAAGTTTTTCAGTCAGAATTTGCTCCCTTATTTCTTATTATTCTGGGCCATTGTTTGCCTAGAGAACTTTAATCTCCACACCACAGAGCCTCAGATCCTTTCTCTAGCATAACAAAGAGGACCTTTTGCCTCCCCTTCAACTTGAGTGGGATAGTCATGAGAATTTACAATGGCACAAGCTCTGAGAGTAATTCTGTACCGACACATTACTCAAACCCATTATCTGGAAAGCCATAATGGAAGTCACAAAGAATGGAAATTTTACTTGTCTTTAAATTTTTAGGCAACTACATTAATATTAGA
Organism: Rhagologus leucostigma; assembly: GCA_013397725.1. Taxonomy (NCBI): domain Eukaryota; kingdom Metazoa; phylum Chordata; class Aves; order Passeriformes; genus Rhagologus; species Rhagologus leucostigma. Next base: position 257,148 of record VZTD01004958.1, on the reverse strand, counting down.
AACACAGTAATTTACATAGGCATAATTTATCTAACCTTAAAACAACAGAAACTGCACTAGTGTAGTCATGTCAATATCAGTAAATAATTCAGCTGCTTTCAGACCATTATGGTGAAACAGGTAGCGATGAGGACCCGATGTGGACAGTGTATGTTTTTCAAGGGAGTTTATTCTAACTGGCTCCAGAATGGTTTCCCGAGCTGACTGCTTTTTAGTAGCTGGAACTACTTTTTACTTTAGGAAGCAATCCTGTTCAACCACCCAAGACCACCCCACAAGGTGTATAAACGCATGGATAGTAGGAATGACTGCAAGATTTGCCTCAGAAGTGCACTCCTGAGCCAAAACTAGAATATTAGTACAGAGCTAAAGTACTCATGCTATATTTGTCATTTCCTGCGCTGCAAAGGTGGGTGATTATGAACTGGTGGAACTAGGTGGAAACTCTTGCATGACCAGGTTTAACTCATGGTTTATATAACACCTTTACTCAGTGTGACCATGGAAGATGTCTACGCCAGGCACAAATCTGAATCACCTGGCCATTAAGATAAACATCTGTAGTCTTTATGTAAGCAAGGAAAATTAACATCCTTCAGAAGATCTTTATGGAGTAATCCTGTCAACCTAGACAGGTTCTTGACAATTAAGCAATACTTCTCTCCAACTTGAGACGTTACTTTGTGACAATTGTAGTATGGTAAATAGCAAACACATATTTTCCATGACTTAACCTTTTGATTTAGTCTGATATTTGTATGATTTAATTGACAAAGTCTTAAATGTGAACTGTAAATATCCTGAAATTTGATTGGCTATATAAATACCTGTGCCGGTTTGGCCAAAATCTAGTAATATAGCCCCTGAGAGAAAAACCAGGTTGCAACCACCCTTCCCCCCACAGGGTTCGGGAAAAAAAGGAAATACCATAAATATACAAGAGCACACAGCAATGTAAAGAATATATCAATAGGTTATGGGAAACAGGAATTTATGAACAAGAGGTTTTGACCTTCTAAATTCCAAAATTTGTGTAATTTACTTTGACTCATTTTTAAATAAAGAATAATCAAGTTAAGACATTATAGATGGGGAAGTTTTCACTGTTTAGTCTTTTGATGACAATTCCTTTGTATTTTTCCACTGAAGCACAATTAAGGAAAATAAGCAAAAAATTGTAAACATCAAAATTAATTAATCACTGTTGCTTTTAAATTAAAATTCTTCTCACTTTCAGTAACCAGTGAGCATAGCAAACACTTCCATGTGAAGACTTTTGTTATAATTTTTAAGGTTACTGCACAACTTCAAGTGGGTCAGGAAATTAGTTCAGTGTGTTTATAACAAACACAGTGCTAAGCTGACAAGACTCTAAAATTATATTATTTAATTATGATTAAATCTAATAATATATAATTAACTTATTTTTACTCAATTAGTTCACATTTATTTATTACTGGATTGACACAGGGTCATTTTGAACAATGAGATTAAATACTAAGAAATTAATTTTCTCATGAACTTTTGCAATTTCCATAGAGATATGTTTGTTTCTTTTCTTGACTACAGAAAAATTAAGTACCTTTAAAATGAGAGGAATTTTTAAAAATCCTATTTTATGAATGAAATCATAGTCTGTATCTTTATGAAAATATGAGTACTGCTCAAGTATCTGACCTCTTGAAAACAGAAAAATGCAATAGCATAGCTAAAGAAAGGAAAATATATTTTCAAATTTTTTTGTTAGTTCATTCATCCTTCAAATCAATCATTAATGTATAGTTTCGCCTCACTTTGCCACAGAAACTCATGCAACCAATTTTGTTTCAAGAAACAGGTAATAGAGTGGTTTGGGGTTAGTTTGTTTGGTTTTTTGTTTGCCTGTGGGTTTCCATTTTCCCTCTATATATGGCTACAACTTGCATATGTATTTGAGAATGCAGAAAAATGCCTGCCTTGAACTGAGCATTTTTTAACAGCTAGGCAAAAACTGGGACCAGAACAACAGCAACAGCAGCAACAACAGCAGCACAAAATTGAATTAATTTTATTCAGAATAGAAGTTTGTTTGCCTGTTTTACTAATTTTGCTTGAAGCAGATTTTCGGTTATTTCACCTGTTTTCTCTCTCTCTTTTTTTAAATATTCTTCTATTTCAAAAAAGAAAAAAAAGTCATCTTCTACTTGAAGGAGGCACATACTTCCAGTCCACTGTGTCTAATGCTTTGGCTTTCTGATCCTTACATATCTGACATTGATTTGAACATTTGGTGCTTGTGAAATAAACCCATGTGTCTCTTCTTTGCAATGCCCAGTCAGATGACCTCACCTGTAGTATCTGCAGGCTATCATTGCCTTATGGATCTTTGAAAGAATTTTTATAGGGCCAAATTGACACTGCTCAGAAGATGAAAAATAAATAGCTTCCAAGTTACTGCAAAACTGCACTCAAAATCTTGTTTGTGGACAGAGGAAAAGCACATAGTATATATAAAATTAATAGTATAGTGTTAGAATATTTGGAACCACAGAAGCTGGCTTCACCAAGCCCAAATTGTACTTGACTAATTTTGTGACTTTCTACAATGTACTGACTGCAGCACTGGGCGAGGGAAGGGCTACAGATGTCATCTACCTGGACTTATGTAAGGGTTTTGACACAGTCCCACACAGCATGGTGGCATCTGAATAAGGGATTTGAGTTTGATAGATAGACTTTTGAATGAATAAGGAATGTTCATGTCTAAAAAGTTGTAGTCATGGCTCAGCATCCAAGTTGAAACCATTAATGAGTAGTGTCCCTCAAGATTTCCTTCAGAGACCAATATTATTCAATATCTTCGTCAATGACAATAGAAGAGATTCAGTGCATCCTCAGCAAGTTTGCAGATGGCACCAAAATGACTGGCGTAGGTGGTACACTGGAGGGAAGGAATGCCATCCAGAATGTACTTGACAGGCTTCAGAAATGGTCCCAAGTGAAAATCATAACATTCAGCAAGGCCAAGTGCAAGGTCCTGCACCTGGAATGAGGAAAACTCCAGTATCAGTACAGATTGAGGGATGACTGGATTCATACTATTCTCAGTGAGAGGGACTTGGGAATACTGATAAACAAAAATATGGTCACAAGACGGCAGTGTGTGCTTGCAGCCCAGTAAGCTCATCACATCCTGAGCTTCATTAACAAAAGCATGGTCAGCAGATTGAGGGAAGTGATTCTCCCCCTCTTACTGTAGTTGTGACACCCCACCTGGATACTGATTTCAGCTCTGGGGGCCCCAGTACAAGATATGGAACTCTCAAAACAGGTCCAGAGAAGCATCTCAAAAATAAAGCTATTCCATTCCATTCCATTCCATTCCATTCCATTCCATTCCATTCCACGTATGCATTTTTAATATTTCCAAGATTCAGTAATGACAAAGCATTTTATTTCAGGTTTATAATTGTGGCCTAGCTAAAATTTACACACTCAATACCCATTTTAGTAATCAAGACTCTCCTAGCACTAAGATTTAGTTAATGTGTACTTAAATTCTCTATTTGCAAAATGGGGAAAACAGCAGTCCCTTATCTTCTTAAAATACCGTGAAGGGAAATTATCATACTAGTGTCTGAAAAGTTGTTCATGTTGCATGATGAAATGATGGATAAAATTATCTAGATGGATACTGAATAGTTTAAGACTGCTTCTCTCCTTTTAAGTCTTTTCCTCAGGTTCTTCTTATTGTCTTATCTCTATTGCCTAGAGATTTACTGCTTAGCTTTCATAGCAGCTAACAGAAATTATGTCATGCATTTTTTCAGACTAGTTTTGTAAATACACTGAATAATTCTCAAAGACATTTGCAGAGGCAGTCCAGTGTGTTTATAAAAGAAAATAACCAACCACAAAATCCTCCAATAATTTTAACAAAGTTTTCAGAAATGTTCAGACAATTGGAACAAACTTAATGAAGAAAATATTTCTTGTCAAGCCAATAGATCAACCAATTTTATCATGGAAACTATTTTAGATACTTGATGTCTCAAACTGTTGTAGGAAGGGCTTTGATTGTAAGATAAAGGCTTTCTGTCTTCAAGTCTAACATGTCTTTAAATCTAACCATTCTCAGCAACTGGAGCTTAAATCAATATGGAGTTTTTTGATATTATAGAATGTGGCTAGAATGAACTGCCAACTAAATGATGTTTGAAGAATACTCTTGTGTTTATCTACACACTACTTTTCTGTCAATGAGAGTCTTGAAAGGAAAAGGGTTCAGTCTACGACAGTTGGTAAAGATTTTCCATAATTTTTTAGCACATAAGATCCCTTCTTTGAATTTCAGCCTACTCATTCAATTTATGCTGGCACTCTCAGACACCCTTGTGCCTCTGAGAGTATATTTTTCTTGATGACTGACATCCAGTCTGTTCAAAAGAGCAAGATTTCAGCTGAAAGGGAATGGAATTTTGAGTGTTATTATGAGAACAATCTACACAATAACTGCTGAGAATTCTAGGAATCTCAGTATATTTAAAACAGTATTTTTGAAATTTCTTGAGAGAAAAATCACTAAATTTTGGTATTAAAATGAATTAACTTTATTAATAGAATTAAGCCATGTCTTGTACATATTCTTTCTGAGTTTACATGTAGTCCTTTTTTTGCTAGGTTATATGAAGAGAATCTCGTAGTTTCCGTTCACATTAAATGACTTCTTCTATTCTGTCAGCATGCAACACATTTGGTAATTTATACCTTTGCTCTTCAAGGAAATATCATCCAATTATTATCAACAGGAAGACTCAGCTGGGGAAAAGTAAGCTTCAAGTTGATAGATCTGAAACTAAACCCTTTATTCTGCAATGGTAATTGCAAATGTCTGCTTTCATTCATTTTAATTAGAGTTCCCATAGGCAAAAAAAAATTAATCCAGAAAGAATTTATTACAGTAATGCAGTAAAGTCCTCAATCATAAATTCCAGAATTCATTTTTTCTATGAAATGGCAACATGGAATATGAAATCTTTCATAAACTATAAAATCACCTTAGGTTACACATATGTAGATGCAGTTTAGACATACGTTCAATAAGTAGAAGAAATACTCACCAAATCAACAGTAGTTTATGTGGAGTAGCATGAAAATATTTATACATGGCTGCAAAAATGTCTTCTGGTTCAGATGTGACACTGAATTTATTAGAGAATCACTTTTTTTTTTGGTAGGAACTGAATCCCAGGTGGGAAATTCTGCAACCTGAAACAGCACTGCATACTAGTAATGAATCATATTTGCCAGCCCTGACGCAATGTTTCAGAAACTTTAAATGTCTTCAAATTGTACTGGAGACCTTGGTATTAGTAACTGAACTGAGTTTGAAGTATCAAATTTATAATCAATGGAGAAATAAAACTCAGTTACATGTTCAAAATTTAAAGAAATTAAAAGCAATTCAATTTTCCTGAAATTGATATGTTTGTCCCATTCAGAGACTAAATTGAGTACTCAGAGTGTAAAAAAGAAAAAAAAAAGTTGGTTACAAATACTGTTGATATTCTGTCTGCTCATTCTCTACAGCAATTTACACTGTTTAAAGATGTTTCAAGAATATGTGTTTGAAGACAGTACTTAAATAAACAAGCAGGGCATTTAGAAGTCTAACTTCAGGCTTTAAATATCTATATATAAGAATCTAAATTTAGGTGCTTCCAGTGAAATTTTTTAAACCCCATAAATTATGTGTATACATAATTTATATGTCTATATAATTTATATTTAAAAGCAAATAGGAGGTTATAAAAATACATATGTTATACTTTATTTCAGTTTATTTTAGCATCCATATTTTGCTCATTCATTTATTTCTTACAGACTTCTTCCCACATCTAATAGATTTAAAGTTTTTCACCTTGAACCTGTTTGCTTTAAGCATCTTGCAAGAGATGCGATCCTTCACTTGCCATTTTTACTGTAGACAGCAATAAAAAAAAAATCAAGGTGTATTATATAAAGTTCTGTAATGGTGGATTTAGTATCTGGCATCTTCATGTGAGGAAAATGTTTCTATGTGTTCCATAGGGAAAGATGGCACTTGTTTCACAGCAGAAAGTATAATTACAGAATCACAGAATTGCTGAGGTTAAAAGGCACATTTGGAGATCATCTGGTCCAACCCTCTGGCTCAAGCACAGTCACCAAGAGCTGGTTGTCTCAGACCTTACCCAGAAAGCTTTAGAGTATCTCCAAGGATGGAGACTCCACCATTCCTTTGTTCACTCTCACAGTGATTGAAGTGTTTCCTTATATTCAGGCGGAGCTTCCTGTGTTTCAGTCTGTGTCCATTAGTTCCTGTCTTATGAATGGGTGCCACTAGAAAAAAGTTCTTTTGATCTTCTTTAGACTCTCCTTTCAGGTATTGATGAGATCCTCATGAGCCTTCTCTTCTCCACGCTAAAAAATCCTAGCTCTGTCAGCCTTTCCTCATAGGAAAGATGCAGGACTTTGCATTTTCTTTCAACCAATTACATGAGGTTCCTTTTTTGGTTTTTTTAGATATCTCTTTAAAGGGCTTTTGTATTCGTAATTTTTTTAAGAGGAGGTTGCTGGTTTCCCCTTTTAAGTAACTTAGCAAGCAGGAGAAAATAATATTAAGAATTGATACAAGTTTTTGACATCTTTATCTTAACATAAAAAAAATCAATCATAGTTTCACCATGTGTCCGTATTGCAGTTACAGACGCATGTCAGTACAATCTTCATAACATGATAAAGCATTCTATATTTTCATTAAATCAACAGAGACATATATGTTAAGTAAATAAAAAATAGTATATTAAGTACACTTGGAACTTGATCAACACAAATCAGAAGCCTGGGGACCAATACAAGAAAATTCTAAGCTCAATTAAAATGTTGAGGAATTATTCAAAAGACAGGAGGAGAAGGAGAATGCCTAGCTCACAAAAGACATTAAACAATGACATCTATTATTGGCAGTGTACTTCCTATCTTGGATTGCTTCAGGGTCAGCACGGCATAAGTGAAAAGTTAGCTGGGACAACTGAGAGCCAATAAATCACTGAGGTTAGGTGGGCGTTATGCAACAGAGCAAAATGGGTCTGAGGAAAAACTTCAGAATGGAAAGCAACATTATTGGAAAAGTCATTAAACGGCGACTTAAATCCATAAGAATTGAGTGAAAGAAAACTGGTGTTGAATGTGTAATAGACAGATGTTTCAATTAAAATTCACATGTTTTTGTAAACAATTGAAAACATTTTGGAATCAAGTGAAAATAAGAGGAACTGTACAGAGATACAAAGTTTTCAGTGTTCAGTCTTCATAATATTAACAAAATCCTAGGTATGAGACCTGGGAGAACCTTTCTTCTGTGTTAAGCTAAAGAGAACTGTTGGTATTTTCTGTTTTTCACTATAACATGGTGTGGTGAATTAACCTTGGCTGGCAGCAAAGTTTCCACCAAGTTGCTCTTTCACTATCTCTCCACAGCGGGACACAGTGAGGAAGTACAATGAAGCAGCTCTTGCATTGAAGAAGCTCTTGTGTTAAGATAAAGACACAGAGATCCCTTACCAACTACAGTCATAGGAAAAACAGACTCTATCTATGGACGATTTATTAAGTTAATGCCAATTAAAAATAGAGTAACCTAATGAGAAAAAAAACCCAACTCCCTAGTCCCCTCCTGTCCTTCTTCTGAGGCTCAACTCACCTCCAACTCTTCTACCTCCTATCCCCTGCAGGGAAATAGGGCTTGTGATCAATTCATAATGTTTTGTGACTGCCACTTTATCATGTTGTAGTCCTGGTCCAGCATGGAGTCCCTCCCATTCACAAAGTGCTCCAGTGTGGCTCCTTCCTACAAGGTGCAGTCCTTCAGGAACGGACTACTCCTGCATGGGTTCTCTGCAGCATCACAGGTCCAGCCAGGTGTCATGCTCCAGCATGGGCTTCTCTTTCCACAGGCCACAGCTCTTGCCAGGATCCTCCTTCAGCATAGGCTTTCTGTGAACTGCAGCTTCTTTCAGAGCACGTCCATCTGCTCAGGCATGGCCTGCAGGTGGGATATCTGCTCCACCATGGACCTCCATGGGCTGTGGTGGGACAACTGGCTTCAGCACAGGGTTTCTCTAAGGCCTGCAGGGGAATCTGTTCTCTGGCACCTGAGGCACCTCCTTCCTCTACTTCATTCACAGCTGTTTCTCACATAATCTCTCTTCTCTCTTCTGGATGCCCTTGCACAGCATTACCCTTTCTTTAAAATGTTATCATGCAGGTGGCCCCAGCATCAGTGATAGACTCAGTTTTGGCCAGTAGCAGGTCCATCTGAGAGTTGTCTGGAATTGTCTCTGTCTGACATGGGGACAGCATCTTGTGTCTTCTAACAGAAACCAACACTACAGCCCCTCTGCTACCAAAATCTTGCCATACAAACTGAATAAAAATGTAAAATTTGGAGTAAACCACAAGATATTCCATTCCAGTTCTAACTTGATTATTAAAGGCCAAGCAAGATAGTCTTTCTAGTTCTGATCCCTATTACACTGGTATGACTCGGCAAAAGGGATAAATATTTCAGAGATGTCAAAAATGACAAGACATTGTCAAGAAATTAATTTAGGATTTGTTCTTGAAAAGGTTGTTAAAAAGTATGTATATATATATACATATATATATACTCACACAGATAGAATTTTTTCACGTACCATGGGACAATTTTAATCTCTGTAATTCAAATGTAGACCTAATTCCACTGATTGTCCAAGTGTTTCTGTGGAGTAATTCCCAGAGCGAAGATTTATCCTAAAAGATAGGTTTGTTTATCTTAAAGACAAGAGAGACATCTTCATTCTGAATTTTCTCAATGAGAGAAAATGAAGAAAGATCCTTAAAAATGCTTTAGATCCTTACATTTAATCCTTACAAATAATGGATCCTAACAAATACATATAAATATGGGTGCAGTAGTAAAACCTGGTCCTTAGTGTGAAAAAAAATCTTTCTATTTACGTGATCTTTTTGACATCCTAAAAGGCAAAACTCTATAAATTCATGGATATTTATTGTCTTCAAGGACAATAAATCTCAACTGATATACTTAGGTATATTGCAGAGTAACCCCAAAATCCTAAAGAATCTTGAGATTAAATTATGAGATTAGTTGAAACAAAAGAACAAGAAACTGAAAATCAAATAGTATGAATAAAAATAATTCCGTGGGAATTTTTAATTGGAAATATTGAATAGATGTTAACAAAACCATAGAGAAATAGAAAGTCTTAAACAGTATCCTTGAATACATTTCAGTATTCTTACTTTTTACTGAAAAGTTGTTGGGTTATTGGTTGGTTGCTTGGTTGCTTGGTTGCTTGGTTAGTGGTGTTATTTTGTGGTGGGCTTTTTTTTTCTCATAAACAAAAAAATTAAATGATGCCATCAAAATATCTTCCGTAGGAAATGTAGTAAGAAAATAGGAAAGAATAATTGGAACACTTTTCATCCCAGCAATACAAATAAGCCTTTATAATTTCACTTCTCTTTTAGGATGATTCTGTGGCAACTTGATTAATAACTGAAAAACACTTTCATGAATTTGGCTTAATAGTGTAGGGTTTTTTCTTTTCTACGAGTCTTGTGTTTTCTGAGTCCCTTTGAAAGAAATCTAAATTCTATTTAATTTTGATACTTCAATTTGTATTTCTTTCTGAGATATACACTGGCTATTACAGAATTAATTCCTGACTGCTATGTATCAAAGACAATAAGGAGATTGATTGAAAGCCTAGAATTTATTCCGTTCTAAATTCACTGAGGATTTCCTAAAGAAAATGAATATAGTCATGTTACAGAAGACTCAATAATTCAATGTATACAATAAAAATAATGAATGTTTGAAGAAAATTGTACCTTCATAGTCTTTACTTGTTATCACTGGTAATTCATCACTCTTATCTCTTCTGTTCTGAACACTCAGTGTGCCCTAAATCTCCTTTTGCCTGTCAGACTGTTAGGTACTTTTATTTAAATTATAAATGTATCATCACAGTTATGTGCCAAAGAAAAAATTAAATTTAATAATAGAAAGATTTTTATTTTCTTTTATAGCTTGACCTGGAGTGTAATCATACTGTATAAATGTAGAAATTCTTTTTTCTCTCTAAAATTTCTTTAGCTAAAACAAAGAATTAAATATTTATTATTGAGTGGTGGAGTGGCTCCTTTTACACAGTCACTATTTCCATCGTGTTTGAAAAGCTTTGCTGTTTGATGAAAAACTGTGAGTATAATTTACATTCTATTTTGAAAGGCAGACAAATTCTTCAATTCCACTTACTTTTATCACAGGGCAAAAAGAAGAACTGCAAGTGAAATTATTTTACTGCCCCATAAAGCTTGCTGAGATTTCCTTCATGCAGGTCAATAATTCAATTTTTTCTTCATCCAAGGTTTTAAACAAAGAAAAACAATAAAAGATGAGAAGGAAGAGAGAGAGATTTTTGAAATAGCCAATTTTCTACATTCAAGGAAAGTAAAACATCTAAATTCAAACCACTGTTTTTACCTAATTGAGAGTTAATGAGCGTAAGTACTCACTGCCTGTTTCAACAGTTGTTACTCAGCTTCTTCTTTTCAAGTTGTAGTGGATGATCATTGGTTCAAGGCACACTGTCTCTGCAATTTACTCACAGTGGGATAGTGTACATGTCTATAGTACACACAGACATACATATATGTATATCCATGTAGAATATATATATGTACATATATATGTGTATATGTGTATATGTGTATATGTGTATACGTGCAATGTGTATGTAGATGTAGATGATGTAGATGTAGATGTAGATGTAGATGTAGATGTAGATGTAGATGTAGATGTAGATGTAGATGTATTCTTCCTCAGCATCAGAAAACCTGCACTGAAGTCCTTACACTAAACCTTGCAGATAGAGAAGGTAAATTTGTGTCTTTGTCTTTACTGCTCAACTAGGCTAGCACATAATTTACATACAGTTTTATCACTTAAAAAGTAAAGCTAGAAGAAATACAAAGAAAAGAAGGAGTCTTTAACACCAGCACATGTGCATAAGGAATCAGGATTCTTTGTGTTCTCTCTAGGCTCTAAATAGGTTTATAGGTTCCAGTGAGAAGCTGCAAGAAATTCCTAACCTAGCTCATATGCAATTAAATACTTGCCAGTTTATAGTATTATTTTTCAATAAAAATGATATGCAAATTATGTAGATTTTTAGATAAAGATATCTTCTGTCTTTACAGAGCAAATTTGCATGTAAGTGATATCTGTGTATGCGTGTATATTTATCCTCATTCTGGCTGCAAATACCGATAGCTCGTTTTTGATACGCTTAGTTCTCTTTTATATCCATAGGCAACAAACTAATCAATAAACAAAATTATTCACTGTGAAATGAAAAAATACAAGTCATAAAATCAACTCTGAAAAATTATTTCTGTTCAGTGACTTCTCCAATCAAGACCAGAGAGTTACTATTTGTCTGAACAGAATATGTCACACATTAACTAAGCTGAACTCTTACCACCATTCTCACAAACTCTACTACAAGAAAGAGAACATACTTTCTGAAATTCCCCCATTTAGGCAAAGCATATAAATAATGAATTTGGGATTTTTTTGCAATTAACTTGAATTTTCTGTTCTCAGTAATGAAGTAATACTATTTAAGCATCTAAATAAAAACCTTCTCTTTCTTTGCACTTTTGAAACTCAGACTTCTCTTGCTGTCGTTCGATTAGAACAGAGATATATTCAAGATACTTTGGTGGAAAATCTGTCCCTATTGAGGCCAGTAAAAAATAAAACTGAACATCATCCCAAAAAATTTTTTGTGTCCTATCAACTGCAGTAAAAAGAAGATTTTAACTTTTATAAACTCTTTGTTGTTTAATACATAAGTGCACCTTTGTATGAAGGTAGCCAGAGAAGAACAGATCTGGAATTTTCTCTATATTTTTCTTTCCATTAATTTTATAAATAGAACTCCTCTATAGTTCTGCATGAACCCTCCTTTTTTGTCATATCAGAATAATCAGTTTCATCAACACTATTTTATGTGTACTTTCTGGTCATATTTTGATAGGTTTTCTTTCTCTCTGTGTTTAAAACCTGTCCATCAAGAGTTTCTGATTTCCTCCACTGCATTCTACTAAAAATTATTCACAGGGAGAAATAAAAGGTGAGTGAAAATTTTTGTTCTTTTGGACAGTTGTGGTAATTTTTTTCAAATATCCAGTATTTTGCCAGGCCTCTAAGGTCATAGCTATTATTAAGCTTCAATATTTTTCTTATTCCATCTGAGATTTTGAAATTCTCTCTCAAAATAGTGCAATTTTCCTAAGATTCTCTATTTTGAAAGAATGTGGGCACTCTTCATGTCTATTATTATTATTTTTTTTTTTTTATTGCTGTTGTTGGTTTTACTGATACTATTTCAATTATAAAGCTATTTAATTTTTCTATTTTGAGATGATAAATAAAAAAATAAAGTGTTTAACCAAAACACTTTGGATTAAAGACATATTAATGGTTTTAGCCTTTTTTCTGTTTTGAGTAACCTCAAAATGCCTTATGTTTTCATCTATGTGCCTTGTTTAATTGTCAGAAAAGCACCAAAAAGCAATGTTTTTTCCAAGTGATGGTATTGCACAGAGGTCTCCGCAAACTGTAATTTCTTTGATCATGGTCTTAGCTCTGCAAAATTTTGAGGGCTGTTTTTTTCATCCACAGTCAAGAATCAGCCATAAGGCAGCAGCTTAAAAGGGAGAAAAATTAATGCGGAATTTTTACCCTGCACCACATTTCTTAGGCTGAGTTCAGGATTAGTTGAAACTGGCATTGGTTCAAATTGCACATTAGCGTTTAGTGAGACAGCGATTCATTTACCTCTAATTTTGTACTCAAGAAGGGATGAAACTAAGGCTAGAACTTAAACTGGACAAGCAGAGACTTGAAATGTCAAGTTCTTGCCTGGGAGGGATGTGTAATGATATCTCTAATCAGCTTTGAGAACCAAAATTCAGCAAGGAGAGTTTTCTCACAGACAACTGCAAAGTAATCGTACTTCAAGTGAGAAAATGTGAATCTGTATGCTGGTTCTATGTATTTTTATTTGTTGAACATTGTTTTTAAACATTGTTTATAATCTTTAACAAAATATAAAAGGAATGGCAATGCTGAATTTTTTAAAGTGTTTAGCAGTTAAGGACACATTGATAGCAGTTTTGCTGTATTTTGAAATATTTAAATGAAGATACTTTCTGTATTTTACCAGTTGCAGGGGTTTTTGCTAGGTTTTGGTTGCTTTGTTTGTTTGTGGTTTTAAAATTTAAATTGTCTAGAATTCTTGTTTACTATTTAGAAGCTTTTTTTTCACAGCTGTGTTTTAGTGTAGATCTTTGAATTTACAGTTAAGCAGCCTCATACTTGTAAAACCAGACACTTGTTTGGAAGGAGAGAAAGAGTTCATAATGTGTGGAATGAACTTTATCTTGAAGGCTTTTTCATTTAATTGATGTGATCTGACCTTGCCATTAGTCTTGCTAGAGGCAAGCTATTTCTGTCTGCATTACTTTTCATTATTACTTTCGTGTAGAAGCTCAGTACCTGCTGCTCCACATAAATATGTTACAGAGCTAAAGAACATACTCTGGAAAGTCATTCAACTCCTATCTACTCTTATACTTTCAAAGTTAATTCACACAAGTGTATACCATAGTGCCATATATCAAAGTCTGTTGTATCAACAGAAATTTGGAATACCAAATTTGTGATTATGATCTGAGATATTGCAGGAAATTTATATTCCCTATTTAGTTATCTGGAGTCCAGGCATCATCACCTTAGATATAAATCAATCTTATCCTGTAGCGGTTACCTTGCAGCTGTGCCTGAGCTTATTATTAATTCACTGTGTTCCTTTTTTGGTACGGAGTGAAGGAGATAATCAAATGATATATCACATAAACAATTAAAATCTGTCCTTGTGGCTTTAAGCTGTTGAAATGATGCAGAACTTGTGCAGAATGCAACTGCCCTCAAATTACTTTCATTGTTAAACATTAGACAATATGAAAAATTTCAGTCTGACTCAATCATTTAGAATAGTATTTGTAGAGCTCTTTCAGACACTTATTTATCTTTATTATTGTGTGGTTACTTGGATAGACACAGGGCTCATAAGAAACACTCATAGGCCTCATTGTTTTTCCCTGAAGATAAATGTAAGAGACTCAGAAAGTTCACAGCAAATACCATTAACGCAACTTTGCTACTAAGGCAAATATCTGCCAGTCCTTCTAATATCAATAATTATTTTAATGTGTAATTTTACAAATATTATCAACTGCTGTTTTGGAGATTATTTTGAATCTCTGTTGAAAATAATCTGTTAAAACTTGTCAGCTTAGTACAAATCATTGTTGGGTAACCTTTTCCATGTCTTTAAGTATGTCAGATCATTCCTGTAAGCTTGATATTCACATAGGCACAGAAATATCCAGTCAACCCAGAAAGACACTGATCTTGAGATCTTGCATTCTGCTTTTTCTATCAGTATCAAAGGCTAAATTTCCAAAGAATTCAGACAAGGAACTATGTCAGTTTGCTTCAAGTGAGTAACTGTTTCAAAGAATTTAAAATTCAAATGACACATTTGGAAACTAATTCTATATTTTACTGTAATATTACTTTAAACTTTTATCTCTTGACAGAAATTATCATAAAGTAAGTTAAAAATACATACTTGATAAAAGCACTTAAAAACTCAAAGTTATGTTTAAGTATTTTACAGAAAGGTGAATTAGTATACAATTCTCTTTTCATGTTTGTTTTTTTGGGGGGGGTGTTTGTTTGTTTTGATTTTTTTTTGTTTTATTTGTTTCGATTTTGTTTTGTTTTGCTTTTATTTTTAAATTGGGCAATGAAAAGTACGAAAATAAGCTTTCTCTGGGCTTGAGAACAGTTCTTTCTTAGTTTAGATAGGAAAATAGCAAGAAAGGAACGTGCTGGAAAACCAAATAATTCTTCGAGGATAATTTCTTACTGAAGTAGTTTTTTCTTCATCTGTCTGATGTCAGTTTTGGCCCCATTAAGTGTTAAGACACTTGTGATCAGGACAATTTTAGAAAAGAAAGGGGTGTGCTTCAAGCAGTTTGTACCAAAATATTGTTCATAATTTCACTCTTTTTCTTCACCCTGCTTCTTAATTTCCAACTCAGCTCCAGTTCTATTGATAGTTTTCTGCATTCATATACAGAATGAATCTTGGCTCTTCAGTAATCTGAGGTAATGCTGTACTATGGGACAAACAGAAAAGATCCACTGCCTTCTTCAGCTTAAGATCTAGGAAGCAGATTAACATCGAGCTGCCCTTTATTGCTTGCTGTATACAAAGCTGGGTTGAATTTCTAATCAAAGTTTCTCTGAGTGTGGTCTCTGCGAAACACTTCAACGAATTTTCACGCATAGTGACATCACTCTGGGGCAAAAGGAAGGGACACTGAAGTGATGTGGTACAACACACTGTTTGTGTGTTCTTACACTGGGAAAATACAAGCTAAACTACTTTAGCAACATTTGGTTGTAAATGAGTGCAAATAAGCCCAGAGTACATCCCTGCATCGCACAGAAGGCAAACTGAAGCCACATTTTGGCCCTGCAGGTAGATGTGCAGTATCTATAGGGTTTCAGCAGATATTAATTGGGATAGGAAGATGAATTATTATGCCCATACTTTCTAATAAATGTCTCCATCTGAGGAATCATTTTCACCTTCTTTCTCTTTGGCTTAGTAAGTAAGGTATGAAATGACAAACAGCTTAGAAGAAAGACAGGTAGAGCATTCCTACCAAAAAATGAAAGATTTCTAACCAAATCAAATTCTCCAAGTATTAATTTATTGGAAAAAAGTAGTAAAAGGTTTGGAAAAGAAAGATCCTGACAGAAACATTATCACCATTTTGGACTACGTTTGCAGTGAATTTGGTGTTTTTCCCTGTCAGCTGGGACTAGAAGTGTTCAGATTGAAAATCTTGCTAGGATTTAACTCCAAAATAACGATCTAAACTCATGGGATTCGTGAGAAGAATGCCAGGGTTATTCTGTATCTCCTCAACTACAGGCATTTAGAGCCTGCTGTAGAGACCTTCAGACAGCTTACACATTAGGTACAATATGAAAAAAATGTCATGAGGAGACTTTAATGCTGGAGCTTTGTTCCTGTCTTCCTTTGCAGATCTAGGTACCCAGGTTTTCAGCAGTTTAAAGGCATGATTTGAAATTAATGAAAAAGCAGGGTGAAGATTATAATAATCATTGACTTTTTCATCCCTCATAATTTAAAATAGGAAGTTCATAATATTGCAATTAGTTTTCATGTATCAAAAGACGTGAAATTATCCAGATCTTATTTACATGATTTATGTTAAATATTTTCCTATCAAATTTCAGAACTCTTGCATGCATATGTCCTCTCCATGGATTTTGAGGAAAGAAACCTAAATCTATACATTAAACAATGTCTAATTCAGTTCAAAGTATGAGTAGTTTAGAAAACTCCATGTGTAGTAAAGAAAGAACAAAAACTCCAAAAATGTCGTTCTTGTATTGAGGGACCCAGAACTGGACACAGCACTCGAGGTGTGGCCTCACTGGTGTCCAGTACAGGATACGATCACTGCCTTGGTCCTACTGGCCACAGTATTGCTGATACAGGCCAGGATACCTTTGGCCTTCTTGGTCACCTGGGCACACACTGGCTCATGTTCAGCCAGCTGTTGACCAGCACCTGCAGGTCCTTTTCTACCAGGCATCTTTCCAGCCACTCTGCCCCCAGCCTGTATCACTGTATAGGGTTGTTGTGACCCAAGTGCAGGATCTGGCATTTCACTTCTTGAACCTCACACCTTTGGCCTTGACCCATTGATCCAGACTGTCTAGATCCTTCTGGACAGACTATTAGAAATAAAATATCGTCAAAGCAACCAATTAACAAGTACTATAAAGAAAAATGCATTTTCTTGGGTATAATAAAGAAACTGATTTCTTCAGAAGAGAGATTATAAATTTTGTCTTTATGACAGTGGCTGTTTCATGAATAATTGTCTATGCAGTTGGCTTTATTTTCTGAATCATCCCCTTTTTCTGCTTTAATAAAACTTCCTCACTAAGCATCTAGGGCTATGTTATACTGTAATTTTAATTGAAACAATGCAATACACTGAAGACAAGAAAACTTCTACTCCACATAAATACCTCATACTTGCACAAGAAAGGACAACTATTTGGTATGTGTCTAAAATAGCTCCAGTCTTTGCATAGTGCTCCACAATCTAAAGCTTAAGAAGATTCATGATTTTCCATTAATTCAGTGTCTTTTCTTTGAACTCTTCCGGTGAAAAAAATATTTTATTTCCATTAGTGAATTCTAACATCTTGATCTGGGGACAAACTGTGAGCTAAGTAATGTAAACGAGTTTCTCCACCAAATGTTAATTGTTGGCCCCATGCTTCACAGTTTTTTGTCAATGCAGCTATTGAATTCAGAGCAGTAACTACCATCAGCAAGGAACCTGGCTTGCACTGCAGGTAGCAAAGATTCTGCCTTTTGCATAATGTGACTATTTTGATTTATTCCACTTCTACAGATAAGCTTTGACATTAAAAATATTTTATTTTATGTTATATATGTAAACAGTTCAATAATACCACTGCTTCTCACATTGGTTTTGCTCAGCTTATGTATATGCATTTCAACAAAGCTCATATTTCTAGCTGTGATTTTCTAAACATGTAAGATGAGGCTCATTTATGGTACAATACTGCTCAAATACAAATATTTTTGCATCAAGATGCTTTAAACTTTCTGACATTGTTTTTTATTTAGCATTAGTCCTCAACCCTTTTTATTTGAATAGTATTTCTCTCAAGTGAAAAGATCAGTTTCTGTTTCCTTGAGGTATTACTTATGGTCAGAGATTTCACTGTAAAAATCTATTTTTTATTGTAGGATTTGTAATGCTAAGAGCAAGAAGGTATTACTTTCCCTTCGATTTTATTATAGTTTTCATGTAGATTTGAGACATGATGTTACGGAACAAAAGAACATTGTGAGAAGAAGGACCGAGCAAATGAAACTTTCAGTAAGATTTGCTAATCTGTGAACTGACTCATTTTTGTTCACAGAAGGTGCAATGTAGTGGCAATTATAATTGTACAAGATCAACCCTACAACAACATATAGCACAGGGAATGTACTGAATTGTAGAACTTTTTGTAAAGTACAAATATGTCTGTTTTGGTATCTTAAACTACGGTCCTGATTGCCTTATGGCAACTAGTAAAGCACATATTAAATATATAATAAAGATAAATAAGGGTTTGATGAAAGGGCAAGTAAATCTATGGATGTAGTTATGGCATCTATGGAGATAATTACTGCATATACTCCTGTGCAAAACAAATTATTGTTTGGTTTTCTGATGAACTGGAAGATTAGATGCTGATTGTACACAACATTTAAGGGTTAATTACTTCCATTTAAGCTACACAAGATACCTCCTAGATCTTTACTGGCTGAAAAACACAGTTCTTTGCCTTAACATAAACTTACACTTAGATAAAGTAAATTTAGATGAGATAGGGAAACAATCTGGGAATGGTTAAAAGTTCTTGAACAACTCATTTCTCTAGCTGGACCATAATTTAAATGTTCCTGAGCCTGTTTATTATACTATAGACACAGAAAGAAAAAGAAATCTTGGTGAAGGCTATAGACCAGCAAATGACAATGGTCTAGTCTTGGTATTATTTGTACATCTACTTCTGAACTTTACAAGCTCCAAACACACTTAATCTGTATTAAGTTTTTGACACCTGAATAACACTTTACTATGTTTTACCTTAGTTGGTCTAATTCTAATTTGTATTTATTTAAGGGAGTGTTCGTAACTACTCCTTAAACAGTCTGTTCATTTGTTTGGTTTATAAGCGGAAGTATTTTATAATGATTCTAAGATGGAGGAATTGGGATGAGTGTAATCCTTTATTGAGGCTTTGTGTGTCCACTGAAGTTTATACTATAGTGAATTCCTCTGAGAGACTGTCCTGGGACTGCAGAAATTCTAATTTTTCTGACACTGTATCCTCTTGGGCATCATGTTGTATTGGCCCCTTCTCATCTGAAGCACAGACGAGTTGCTTGTATCTCAAAATATTTTACACCAGCTTGAAGTCTCTTTTATGAAAACTAATTGACTAAGATATATATGAAGTAAAATTAAACACTGTCTTTTTTGGCCTTGAACTCCTTGAACTCTGTAATATTGGACAATCTGATGAATAGACTAAGCTGGAAAGTTATCAAACGAGGCTATATCTGTGTCCTGGAGTTCTTCTATTAGTGAAGTGCAGAGATACTGCAGTGTTCAGATGATTTATTTATGAGTTCTTTTAATCTAAATTGCACATGATTTGCACTTCATTTATGCCTGGTGCTGTTGGCATGTATCTGGAAATATTCACACATAAGAATGGGTAATTCCAAAATCAGCTAGGGAGATCAGAAAGCATAAAACATTGTGGCTTTACCAAATACTGAAGTTTTAGATTCACATTTACATTTTGCATAAAAAGAAGATTAGCACATGATAGACAGACACAGACATAATGAAAATAAACAATTAAAATTAAGTCTAAAAATATTGAATGTCATAACTGTCTAGAGTCATTGTGAGAGGAGTTGGAAACTTTAATCTACTTTTCAGTAAGGGAAATGGCTTAGAAAAGTAGCTCAGATGTTTGGTGGATTGAGATTCAGACATCTGTTGAATGGTCTGTATCACTGCGATTTAGAATACATGTTGTATATTCCTCATTCTACAAAAATAATAATGTATGAGTTCAATTATTCCTTTTTTTTTCATGTCAAATAATGCAGAGTCAGCTGCTCAGCTTTATGCAGAGCTTTGTGTTTTAACAAAAATTGCATTTTGCATAAAAGATTTATTTGCTTACTATGTGCTAGTTCAAATTCCAGTATGAACTTTAAAGGGCTTTGTTTATTTCATTGCAGTGAAAGACATTCCAGGAATCACTTTTTCACTCGGCACAAATATCATGTTGCCTTCCTTATTTCAGCATTTTGAGTCACAACAAATGTTAGTGGTGAATATGATATTATAAAGAGAACATGGAAATAAAAGGCTGCAGGAGGAGAAAATTTTGTCCGAGTGTGTTTGTCATATTTTTCAGGATATTAACAAAACCTGTAGCATTAGATGAAGGAAATGTACACTGAACTAAGACTGAAAATATGAAATGCTTCTCTGTTTTGCTACTTCTCCAAGTCATGCCCTAGCTGTGGCCAAAAATCACTTTACCAGGGTTTATGGAAATTGAAAGAGTTTATCAGTCCTTTATTGCTTTATCATTACCAAGTATTCAAAATTCTTCCTGTGAAAATTTTTTATTGAATAAAGACAACTGTACGGCAAGAAGACCTGGCTTAAGAGTTCCTTCATAATCAGCTTGCTGCAGTGATTATATGCAAACTAGCTAAAGCTGAAAAAAATAATATTCTTTATAAATCACAGTCCAGCCACCTTTCTGTTGAACAGTAGTTCTAAAAAATATACATAAATTAATACAAATATTTACTGCTACCATTGGAAAGCAAAAAAGGCAAGAATTTTTTCTTTACTAGAACTTGGAAGTTTTAGAGAGTTTTGGTAATGACAATTATCACATGCTGACACTTCATGATACCACAGTTGCTTGTTACCTTATTAGTTATTTTCCTTAAAAAAACGTTGTTCCCTTTTTAATTTAAAAGACTTGCTTTGGTTTTACAAATACGTACCTGTATTTATACTGTATTTGTTCTTTAATAAATTCCTCTGAATGTTATATGAGACAAAGACCAACGAAAACATAAAACCAGCAAAAAAAGTTAAGTTGTCCAGGGAAGAAGAGAGGTCAAACCCAGATAATAGTTGTCCAGTGAAGAAGAAAGGTCAAACCCACATAATAGTCTAAAATGGGGCCTAGGTCTACAATTAAAATGGTTCCCAAATAAATTAAATATTCACTAAATCAAAGGCAAAGTAAAAGAGGCATGCCAGTAGCTTATTAACTAGAGAACAACTGATTATGTAAATATCCTAGAGTTTATTCTAGATTATGTAAACATCCTAGAGTTTTGAATTGGAAGCTAGGTACTCCACAAATCTACAGTAGTAGTAGTACAGGTGACCTTAGGAACACACACTCTTATCACACACAGAGCATACATCGGGTGGGACAACTAGTGTGGTGCTACGTAAAAGGAAAAAAAAATAAAAGAAGAGACAATGCCAAATTTCCTCTATGTTTCATTCAGAATTGTTGTTTGATAAAGCAAAAAAAAAACCAGCACTAAAACCTTGTAAGGTTTCTGTTCTCTTTAGAAAGACTTTCATTTTTAATTTTGCTATTTTTTCATAACCCTGAAAGTGCACAAGATTTTGTTACAACTAATTCCCAAATAGGGAAATAATTGTATGATGTTTCTCCAAATTCTTCTGTCTTGTAGGGAAAGATTTTGCATCAACAGGTTTTATAAATAATAAACTAGGGAATTTACAGAGTTTGTGTGACCTAGACATTAAAGAGAGAAGGAGAAGAAGCAAGAATAACACACTGGTATTAAAATGTGTTATGCTGCTTAAATCCTGCACATCTTTATGTAGAAAACTAGCAGCAGAGACTGAGGGTTTATGAAGCTGAAATATGTGTATTGAAAACTGGGAAAATATATGATATAGTTCTGGCAGACAACTGGAAGGTTCCTTCTCTTTGAAACAGAAGGTGCATTCCACTTTAATGAGAAGTTCTTTATATGGGGTATTACTGTATAAAAATTTGGTTTCTAGGTGATAAATATGCTAGAAGATTAGCTAGAAGCTGAGCAAATGAGAATTAATATTGGACACTGCTGTTGGTAACAGATTTCTGCTTCTTTTCATGGATGTAATGAATTTACAAGCTTCACATTATGTGACAAACATGCAAACACTCCTCCTCCAAAAAACCCTCTAAGTAGTCAGAATAAAATATTTTATGAAGTTTTTTTCTGTCTTCAAAACTCTTAAGTTTATGAACATTTATAATATGCCAAATTTTCTCACAATACTCAACATTTTAAACACAGAAAATCCGAACAAATTCAAATGAATTTTTAGTAGTAAAAAAAAAACCCTACATGGAGGACTTTTTCAAAATAAATGCTAGAGGGTCATTTTAATAAGAAGTGCAAAGCAGTAAGCTATCAGTATGGTAATTAAAATCAATGAGTGTCCATAACCATGCTTGAAGATGTGAAGAAGGTTAAAACTAATTAAAAACATCACAAAAAGTCTTTCTTTAACGATTGAAGAGATGCCTTGGTGGATAGCTCTTTGCAACTTAATATCAAGGGAAAAAAGGTTCAAAGGAATAAAAGTGTGTTATAAAAAGTGTAAATTTTTTTTGCCCAGAGAGAAAGAAAACATCAGACTGTTCAAATATAACTTTATGTAGCTGACATTCAAATATCATCAATTCTTTAAACTTCTGAACCTATTTCTGCTGAAATAAATGAGAATGCTTCTATTTGACATGGAAGGCTGGGATCAGAATCTACTTTTCCTGTTGCAGAAGGTGATGCAATTATAAAAGCTAATTTAGATATTCCTTTGTCAGATTGAAAAAAAATTGTATTTTAGGACCTCAAAACTATTTGAGAGGTCCTTATCTGCAAACTGGACAGGTTTGCCTGAGAGATTAAGGGCTTTTGGCTTTTTATGTTTATGCTGCCTGATTTACAGTAGGAATAATATTATGTTCTGCATGCTCAGTTCATCATCACTGTAGAGAATAACTGGACAAGATCACAATTAATAAATAGTCAGAAATTAAAAATTAATATTTTACCCAGGCCTTCTATTACTCGATTTAGTGTGGGGATTGTGGTTTCAATTAAAAAAAAAAAAGGCAAACTAAATTATAGATAATATTAAGAAGTAATATTTGGTGGATTAGAGTAATTTTTGCTGCTTTTTATTCTGTTTGACTTTACAGTCCTCACAGCTAAAAGAGATTCACATGTGGATCCAATTCCAGCTTGTGCATCATCTGAGCTGTTTACTGTATTGAAGGCAACTACAGCTGTGCAAACCCAGTGAGGGCATTAGGGGGCACAGGTGCAAACAACAGACTAATTTGGCCTGCAGAACTTGTATTATTGGTGATAATAGATGAGATGGAAAGGAGCCAACTCGATTCTCAAATCACAGACCGAGTATGTTGGGCTGAAAAGAATACCCAAATGTTGACTTAAATGGGAGAATATGAGATAAAAAAACTTTCATAGACAATAAATATATTCCCAGGGTATTTTTTTCTCTTTATTTCCTATCACAGAGTCATTTTCTAAAGTAACAATGTACTTGATCAAATCAAGTGAAAATGCTAATGTATTAACCCCATGTCAGGAATATACCAACATAATTTTTCATCGTACTATGGAATGAAGGAAGAAAGTGAAAGGCAGAAACCATTTTGTAGAAATATTACTGGATATGAAAATTTTTATTAGGAAATACAGAAAATTTAGGCAAAGTGTATTTTTATGTAGTGGGTTAATTCCATCATTTAAAGATAGTGAGTATTGTATATAAAGGTAGAGATAATTTAAAATTTCAAGAAAGGACAAAGAACAACAACTGAAGAAATCAGGTGAAAGGAGAAACATTTTGGTGATATGTGTCAGTTTTGTGATTACACTGGTTATTTAAATCTGTAAAGATTTGACTGGCTCTATACTTGGGACAACATTGTCTTAATGAAATATCTAGGGTTTCCAGACATTTGGAGTTTTATGGACTAAATCCAGTCTTTTTTCTTTTCTTTTTCTTTATTTCTTTAAAATGCAAAGCTCATTATGCTTTGTTTTAGTATATATACTGGATAAATGTTTGCATTCCTTTTCTTTTTACTATTTCTAATTGCTTATCTTTGAATTTCTTAGAACAAATATACATTAAAAGAAGGTCCAACTGCTCTTATTCTTTCTTTTTAAAGTAACTAACAGTAAATTTTACATTGAACAAATGAGATAGACACATTTGAAAATTTATCCATTTTAATTATTATTTCTTGTAGATTCAACAGGTAAGTAGAAAGCATCTTTAAATTGAAAAATCTTTGTCTCCAATCCTGATTTTGCTCTGTTAGTGGCATTGACCAAATATTTTTTAAGCAAAGTTTCCAATTCATGGTGCTGGCTGAAATAATGTATCGCAAGGCAGCAATTACATTTGAATGAAGACAATTCCTCTGAAATTCAGTTAATATGTTGCAAATGGGATTTTCATAGGCTGAATTCATTTGGAATCCAACATTTGTATTAGTTGGGTCATTTAGTTGAAATTGCCATAAATTAAAACAATACCATAAACAGCAAATGTTTGAGATAACCAGTTATTTGTTGCAGCCCCAAATTAAAATACCGCATTTAACTCACCATAGCAGTTTTCACCAAATGTATTTCTGAAAAGAATTGCTTGCTTATTTTATCACATGCTTTCTGGCATAATATAAGTCTTATATCATATAATTTGTTTTTTCAGTCAAAAAAGTGTTAGTAACAGGTGTGAAATAATTAAGCTAATAAAGCAAGTTCTACAGTATCAGAGTAATGCAAAATGATGAAGTAGTCCTTCCTTACAGTGCAGTAATATGCCTGGATAATTTCATAAGTTGGTGTTGTGTCTGCTGTGCTCATATGAAAAGTACAATTTTTGCATATTGGAGTACATAATCATCTCTATTCCACTTGCTAATTCAAGGTAATTGATTCTGTTTGAAGGAAGAACTGAGAAATCCTGCTTCTTTTGAATCTTTGTCTGCCAACGTCTTCTACGGGACTCTCAAGCTGAAGCAAATACTTAAGGATGGGAGACCACCCTCATTTCAGAGCTCCTGCCTTAATTTATGAAGTCGTTCCCAGGTGGTAAAAGTAATAAAGTAATAAGATGTGTGGAAGTGGCTGGACATTCATTGGGTACATTCTGGATGATTCAGGTTCTACTGAACCTGAGGTTACCTTGTGTTGAGGTTACATTGAAACCAAGGTCTGAAAAAGACATTTCTGGGTATATTACCCAGGTGAGATAACCATTTGGATATTAGAAATAGCTAAAATGGTTTAAATTCCTGAGCCAGGATTCAGTTTAGTCAGTTAAATTATTCTGATTTAGTTCAGTGTCTACTTGGTCAGACTGGCGAATATATATATTTGAAATCTTAATTCTTCCTGAAAAAAATTATCAACAAGAGAAACATTACAATGGACTAACATAATGGTCAGTTCTGTCCACTGGTATGTCCCTTTCCTCCTACCCCCTTTTAAGCGAGGAAAAACAATGCTATGAATTTCTAGGCTGCATGAATATATACAGAGTCTGCAAGAATCGCAACATCTCTCTCTCCCTCACCTTTATAAATACTTTATAAAGAATACTTTATAAAGAAAGATTTTTTAAAGTTTTATACATTATAAAGTGTAGTGTTGTATTTTTCTCCACTCCTGTGCTTGCCTTTCCACGAGTCCCCACCCTTCCCTGCCCCTAGCCCTAACCACTCTCTCGGGTTTCTCCCATTGATTCTGTTACCCCAACTCCGCCCATGTATTGCCCCTATGCCCTGAGACCATTGGTCCATGTGCTCTCCCTGCCCCCCTCGCCCCAGATAAAGGACCCTGCATGCCATGTGACTCCCTCTCTCACATTCTACTCTGCCTTGGGGCATCAGCCTCTGCCTGGGGGAACCATGCCATGTGCTGGCTCTCTACCTTTGGTAGCCAGCATGTGCTGGGCCTAGGCTTCTGGGAGCCACCATGGAATAAAGATCTTCTGCAGTCCTCATGCAGAGAGCATTCTCTCCTCCTTTATCATCACTGTGTTGCGGGGCTTCAGCTTTCCGGAGGATGCGAGGGGCAGCCTGGAAGAGGCACGGGAAACGGAACAGCCGCTCTCCCCGAGCAAGTCTCCCTGCGCTCTCCGAGAAGGCTGTGGCATGCCACACCGCTGCAGGAACATACACATAGCAACAATAAAGAGCATTTTACTGATTGCCTTACTGAATTTGATGACATTTCTAATGCACCTAGTTGTAAACTAGTTAGTTTATTACTGTCTGGTGCAGTTGGCATGTGTCTGGAAATATTCACAAAGTTCTAAACTACCTATTGAGGTGTATTGACTTACTCATCCTCTTCTTGTGACCTGGATGTTTTATTTTTTCATGACGGTAAATACAAAGTTAATTCTAAAATTCTATTTTTAACATGTTTACAGCTTGTTCTATTGGAAAAAGTAAAAAGTCTTCTATTTGGTAACTTATTTTTAAATATTAAGATTTTCACAAGCCAAGTTTTTCTGCTATTCCTGCAGATGGGAAAAACTACTATGGCAGAACTTTAAAAAGGGTTTTTCTGTACACCCCCAGAAAATGTTGTCTGGAAAGATAAATACAATCATGAATAAAATTAAGCCTAGGACAAAGATAAGAACAAATTTGAGATGCAACTTTGCTTCACTGAAGATTCTAAAAAAGTTGAGTAAGTTTCTATACATATATAATGAGAAATAATGGAGAGAAATTTTACCTCCTGTTTCAAAGAGGAGGAAGGAACATTAATACAAAAGGGTATGGCTGTTGATACTGCTTTTCTTCAATTGCAAATCTTCAAAAAGGGCATATGAGATATATAATTCAGGACAATACGCCCATTTGTTTCATTAAAAGCAATCAAGAAATGTGTTTGTCAAAACAGACTGTGGAAGTTGTCTAACATGACTAAATCATTAGTTATGACTCCACTTTTAGCAATATGCAGCACTTCTGAAACAAAATATACCATCGAATTTCAAAGCAGTAAAAGGTTGTGCTCTATTTTTATCCTCTAACCTTTTCTACTGTAATTTTTCTACTTCGAAAATGTACTGTTGCCTTAATTCTAAGCAGTTTAGCTTAATTAGCAAGTGATATGGTTGAATTGCATTGTAGTTAGAGGATGATATTAATCCTCCTCAGCCCATCACTTTAAACAACAAACAGAGGAGAAAAAATAGCAAGAACTATTTGTGAAAAGGATTTTTCCCTGTGTTTATTGGAAGAATATGGACCTTGCGAAAAGGAACAAAAAAAAGTAAAATAAAAGAAAGGTTCCATAAACCTACCTTATGGACAAGGAAAGCTAACTTCATGTGGCTATGTATTATGTAATGGAAAGACATAAAAGACCTGTCAAAAAAATTAGATGTAGATGAGTAAAAAGAAAAATTACGTAAAGTTAAATAAAATTTTATTATTTTTAAGCAAAGAAAAAGAAAAATTAGCTTCAAAGATACTATTATGATGGGATGTGGGTAACCAGTACCTGAGCTACCCTGTACAGTTACAGAAATGTTATAGATTTCAGTTGCATTGAATACAAAGAAACATTTTTATTAATTCCTCTGCTTTAAAATTCAAAGAATGGAATCCTTTCTTTAATCTGCCAAGGATGTGAAAGTTATTTTTATTTACCATCATACTGATGGAGAAAACATTTGGTTTTCTAGTGAGGAGGTCAACAGGTTAACCAGAGAAGGCATGCAAACCAACATCTTTGGAAATAGCTAACAATGGAATATCCACTACTTTACCCTGACCCCTCTGCAGCAAACGAAACCTCCAGCTCAAAGAGCAATGCTTGTAATCAATCACAACGGCCTCTATGGAAACTGTGTCACTGAAGAATATCTATTAATATGACAAGATTGTGACTCACTGATGCCTCTAGTGTATCTTTGACCGAATTTTCTTTCCTCCTTTTTATTTTTTTTAGTACATTTCCTTTACTAGACTGATAGTTTCACTTAGGGTTATTTGTGTTAATGCTGCCATTCTGACAGCAGGGTCAATTTCATTTGAGGTTATAGGATTACTGAACTAACATGTTCATTTCATTTGTGTGCTATATCTTAATCAGCATAAAAATTTTCCTAATTAACAAAAAGCTCAATAAAATTATTTCATACCTGTTCACTGAAAAAATAAACTAGATCTCAGTTCCTTGGGTCTATACACTTTGTAATTTAAGCTTTCCTATTACCTTGTAATTTTATTAAACAGTTTACTGACAGCATTTTAAAGCTTATATAAGAATTTTCTTGCCTTCTCTTGTCTTTCTCTGTTTTCATGAAGGAAATATGATTGCTGTATAAAAGGAATAATCTGACAGACAAGTTACAAAACTAAGATGTTTTTCATCTTGCAAATGCAAAAGATTTATATTTGGTTCTCAGCTTTTCTAAGAACTGGAGTAAAGCTCCTAAGTTTGACAACTTCTGAAAACTAGGAGTTTTGCTACTATTAGATATCTAGTGAGATATCAGGGACCGGGTCAAAAGTGTCTCACTGGTTCTCTTTTTGAAGATTAATTTGGAAGCAATAAATCAATATTTATTTTAATATGTTTTTAATGTATTTCTAATACATAAATAAGCAAACAAGAAATTATTTGTAAGTTTGTGTGATAAATAAATAAATAAATACATAAAACCACTAACAGAGATACTGGAGGTTATCTGTCTTCTGTGAGATGCTCTGTTTCACAGGGAAGATCCAAATATGCATATTGCTCAAATTTTCATTAAGTATAGCTCCATAGAGCGAAAAATTCCTGAAATTTACCTCTGTCATTAAGGACCTGTTACTTTGTGAACAAATAGTCTTTAGAAAACTGATTGTATTGAGCAATTCCACTCAATGCAGGACAAGGAATTCCCACTGATGTCTGAAATAATAATATGCACAAGAAAGCCTTATTTTTACCCATTCTATGATTCCCTTTAAATAAGTTCTTTCAACAGTTAGCATACACATTTTAAAAGAAAACTTAAATGCAAACAAAACTATTTTCTTAGCATAAGTGCTTTTGGTTTTAGGATTTATGAGTTGTAATCACCTTATGAGTTATAGTCCATTAAGACCTACACTAAAATCCTCTGAGTGTTGTCTAAGACTTTATAATAGAAGGTTTATGGCATATTCTTACCTGTACTTGAAACTGGGATTTTGTACAATAACGTAGCAAATATTATCATAACAAGGAAAATAACTAATATCTTCAATCAAAAAGAAGCCTTTTGGAGCTTTTTTCCCCACTTTGATATAAGGTAATAGTCTGTATTACCCTGCTCCTTTATAGAGTGGACCATAGAGAGAAATCTGTCCATTCACTGACAGATGAAGTGGAAACCTTTGAGTCTTATACCAGAAAGGAATACAAATGCTGAATCAAATTAACAGTTCTATGTGCTCAATGTCTGTGTCTAATCTTTTATGACAGCTGGTACCTGACAGTGAGTTATTTTACCTAGTCTCTGCTTCACTAGCTGTTCAATAAGCCTTTTCATGGAACTGAGATTTGCTGAGTAATACAGTTCTCCTATCTTGGCTTCTTATTCTACTGCAGAATTGAGTTGAAGCTATTTCCATTTCTATCAGCACCATACAGATTTGAAAAGAAACAATTGTGTTGTGGCTGAAATACTGGTAGAAGGTCACCTAGGGTAAAAATAAGTTTAGGCAGTCAAACCTCCTACAAAGCAATTACACTCATCACAGGCAAGGGGGAATCTGAGGCAGAAAAAAAAAACAAAACGAAAGAGAAACTAGCTTCATTTCTCTAAGTCACTGTGATGGGAATTGCAAAAGAGTAAGTACTGTAGATACAAGTACAAAAACAGACTATCCCAAGGGGTTAGAGAGGAAAGACCTAAATATAAAGTGCCTGAATATGTGATCTGTTTTCCAAAAGGTTAAGCTCCCAATGAGATTAGTAAAAGCTATGAAGTTGCTTAACATTTTTTTAAAAATCAGCCTATTGTTTTTTCTGTTAATTATGACTACCAAAGCATATTGTCTATTACATTTATACCCTATAGTATAGTCAGATGAGAAAATATACAAAGGTTTTCCCTAGTTTCACGTGTCATTAGTGGTAGCAACAGGAGCACAATTTACAGCAAGGTCAAATATATATCAGTGCTCATTAGTAGATTTTCAAGTATTTCACAAAGGGGCAGAATCTCAGAATATCTAGATGCTGTGGAAACCACAGCTGGGTTGTGTTCTGTTGAAACAGCTGTCTGCATCTGTAGTGTGCTTTGCTCTTGATTTTTAAAACTGTTAAGCTTCTCCCTTCTTCTGGCTTTGCTTCTCCCTGCTGCCTTTGCTAGAGGACAACATGCTGGTAAATTTTGTTGAAAAAGACAGAAGAATCTTCCCTTAATCACTCAAGAAAATAATAATAAGGGAATTTTTTTCATGAATAAATGAGTGGGCTCCCTTAAATCACCCCCTGCTTCCAGCTTCCTAGGGATAAAATCTATGGGTTTGTATACAACCATGTAGGATATAACAAAATACACCAAAATGTCAGAATACTCATTGACAGTACTTAGTAAAAATGTAAACTCAAAATTTAAAAAATAGCAATTAGTACTAAACTAGGCAAAATACAAGAGAATGTTGGGAAAGCCAAGTTTAAAATCAGTGATGTAAAGAAAAGTGTGGTAGCAGCCATGCATGTGTGGCAAGAAATGCAAAGAAGTCTAACCTCTTTACAGCAGGAAGTCATTGACATGAAAGCTAAACCCCAGAGATCTTTTATTATTGTAGGAATATATTAAGGGAAGGAAGGCCTCTGTAATTTTATGTGAAAAATAAATAAAAATGTGCTGAGAAGGAGCAAACAGGACAACTGACTGGAAATAGAAAGAATTCACACAACCAACAAAACAGCTCCTCAGATTCCAGAGTGACTACACTTGAAATATAATGTCCCACTAGAATGCATTTATTTGGCTTTTAGGTCAAAGCTAATCTGCACCTGGCTGCTTAGGCTATGCCAATACTAAAAACAGTACCACAGAAAGTTTCTGGGCACTGGTACATGATCCTCTATGTTGTTCAACTCTTAGAATATACTTTTCACCTATGCTAACTGCTGCTGTCTCAAATGATCAGAGCCAGTGCCTTGACAGTTAAGAATTTCCAGGGACTAGTTCTATGAACTGTTTGCATGCATATACCCTGATTTTGAAACTAAGAAAATATCCTATCATAGAATGTTGACATAATTTAAAAATAGGATTAGTGTTGGAAGGTGTAATTTCAGGCCTGCCTTCAATCTTGTAGATGCATTCAATCACATTACTAGGCATTGTTATGATATCCATTAGGAAGATAAAAGAGTTTCTTAACCACTCAAGATCTTCTTCCCATGCAGGTTATACCCAGTATGATAGATAGAAAAATCACATATGTCTGATCCATGAGACATTTGCCCATACCAGAAAAAAGTTAAATTACATGCGGGTCCTCACAGGTAGAGATTTCCACAGATTAAGTAGGTTTGTAGCCTTATAAGATGGAAATGGAAGTTACCAGGTAGGAGGACATTAGAAACCATCCACGTGTACCTGACATCCAGTTTGTAGTAAGGTAGTTTCAGCTGGAGGAAACTAATTTTCTGAGACATCCTCTGAGGATATTATGTACATGTGTAACTGCCACTAGCTAACCAGCCTCAGGGACCTAACAGCAAGACTGTCCTACAATTCAGTTGTTCCAAATGTTACTGGAAAAGTGTTTAAAAAATTGTTAGATAAATGTTGACATTTTCAATGAACATTCTCATTATTTTTCTCTGAAGGCAATTCCTTTACTAATTGCTGGTTTTACATTACTAAAAGGGTGTAAATATTACTTTCACAAGTAACATTTGCAGAT
Source organism: Rhagologus leucostigma (assembly GCA_013397725.1). Taxonomy (NCBI): domain Eukaryota; kingdom Metazoa; phylum Chordata; class Aves; order Passeriformes; genus Rhagologus; species Rhagologus leucostigma. Next base: position 225,239 of record VZTD01004958.1, on the reverse strand, counting down.
TCTGAGTTTTTATAACTTCTACTTTGAGTTCTTGAAATAACTTTAAATTTTTGTGCAAAATTGCAAACCTAAAAAAAAAGGCAATTGGCAGCAACAGAAATAAGTAAAGAAATTACATAATTTTAAATTTAGTGTAGTATGTAAATCAGAATCAAAGCATATGTTTGTGGTATGTTTAAAAATATGGATGGTTACTCTTGCTAGGAACTCTATGAACTGTCTCACTCTGAAACCATTGGCAGTCTATTACCTTTGATAAGAATTTGTTAAAGTTTACCTTATTCTGTGTCAGGAGGAGCTGATTTGCTATAATCCCGGTAAGAAAAGCACTCAGACTGTGAAGCACCATTCAAAATGCCATGTATCAGGTAACACTGTAAAGAAAGAGAGGACAGTGTAGATAATCTTATGACACTTAAGATGTTGGAAACCCTGAGCTGTGCTGCATCAAATGGGTTTATGATTAGGGCACAGCATGCCAAGCAGATCCTGTCCATGTAAGCTTTGACCATTTTGATAATATAAGTTATTATACAATCTTCTTTAAAAAAAAAAACATTCTGTACATTATTTATTCTATAAAAGCAAAAGGATATTTATATTTAAGAAAAGATCAGGTTCAAAACCATCTTAGGAACCTGAAGGGGTACGAGTGCATGAGACCTGATGAGATTCATGGACTGATTCTGAGGAATCTGGTGGATGATGTGGTTAAAGTGCTATCCATCATGTTTGGGAAGTCATGGTAGTCCAGTGAAGTTGTCACTGACTGGTGAAGGGGAAATATAACCCTCACTTCTACAAAGTAAAGAAGACAAGGGTAATTCCGGCACTGTCAGTTTCACCTTCATGACTGACTAGATCACGTAGCAGGTCCTCCTGAAAACTGTGCTAACAACAACATGGCTTCACTAAGGGCAAACTGTGCCTGACAAATGACAAATCTGGTGGCCTTCTACAGTGGGATGACAGCAGTGGTGGATAAAGGAAAAGCAGTTGAGGTTATCTACTTAAATTTGTACAAAAAATTTGACACTGTCCTGCAAGACATCTTTGTCTCTAAACTGTGAAGACATGGATTTGACAGATGGATCAGCCAGTAAGTGGGTAAAGAAATAGTTGGATGGTTGCACTCAAAGTGTTGTGGTCAACGGCTTGGTGATGAGTGGTGTTTGTCAGAGGTTGGTATTAGGACTGGTGATGTTTAACAGCTGTCTTGGGGTGATTTTATGATAACACTGTATACCCCTATCGTCTACTTATTGCCCAGAAACGGGTCCTGCAGCTTTAGGTTGTGTCCAGAAGAGGGGGGAGAGAAGCTGAGCGAATTCTTCAGCACTGTTTGTGTTCAAGAACTCACATACTCCCCCGCATTCTCACCACTGCAGACCCTAGGGAGCACCTTCCAACTTTTAGCTAGCCTGTTAGCTGAGGCAAGAAATTTTTTCCGAGATTGTGGCTTCTTCTTCCTCTTCTTCTTCTTCTTCTGGAACTGTTTGACTTTGCTCTGGTCTGAAACACCTGAACATTACTAGGAGCCCCATGTTGTGGCCCTGGGATGCCACACCCTGGCTCTGGAGGACCTCGGGAGAAGCCGAGCAGGACTATAAAAAAATCCACCATCTTTCTCCACAATGAGAAGATTTATTATCTAACATTATTCACGTTTTTTATCTTTGTGCCTGCATGCACCCCGCTTGTTAAATAAATAGGTTTTTTTCACTTTCCTCCAAGAAATTCCTTTCGAACCTGTGGGGGTGGGGCTGCCAAAACCTGCCTTCCATTAGAGGATACATTCATCTCAGGATGTTTCCTCCTAATTTGTTTCAAACTGCGACAACTTCTTTGTCAGCCACATGGACAGTGGCATTGAATGCACCCTCAGCACACTAGAGGGAAGAGACACCATCCAGAGGGACCTTGTCATCCAGTGGGCCTGTGTGAACTCCATGAAGTTCAACAAGGACAAGTTCAAGACTCTGCAGGACGAGGACTGGCTTCAAACTGAAAACTGGTAGTTTTAGATGAGATACTAGGAAAAATTCTTTAGTGGGGTGTAGCACTGGAACAGATTGCCCAGAGACACTGTGGATGCCCCTCCTCTGTAATTGTTTAAGGTCAGGTGGGATGGGGCTTTGAGCAACTTGCTCTAGTGGAAGGCGTCCCTACCCATGCCAGGGTGTTTGGAACTCCGTGATCTTTAAAGTCTCCTCCATCCCAATGATTCTATATGATTATATATGTGAACTTCTTTTAGATAAATGCAAGGACATGCAGAAAGAACAATTGCCTCTATTTGGTAGCTACCAAGAGCTACTGCCCCTAAACCTATGTTACTGTCAATGACTGAATTTATCCTGGAGCCAAGTGATTTTTGCAACACAACACAGGCCTGAAAGCCAGACTGTATGTGCACTCTGGCACAGACAGAACTGGCCCTACTCTGGTCACTGAGTCCTCGAAAGTCTTTCAGTCTTATGATCAAGAACAGTAATAATGTATTTAAAATTTCCAGTAAAAATGTATTGCAAAAATTCCATAATAAATATATTATTTCTTAGGAGGAAATACAAGATGGATTTTTTCTTTTATTGGTTGACTTTCCATTTTATGCTAAGTAAGAAACAATTTTTCCAGTCACACTTTAGCAGTAGAAACACTCCTCTAAAAATAAGCACAAGTGAAAAAATGCCTCAGTATCAGAAGTGGATTTATAGAGTAGAAAAATACAAAGATAAATATCAGTGGAACTGATACTTTTCTTGACTTTAAAAAAAAAAAGATTAAAAATTGTTAGTCTAACTAAAACTGCTGCTCAAGAGATCAGAGATTTCTGTGTTGGTCTGCTTCCCAAAGATGAATGAAGCTCATCTGGATATTCACTTGAAATATACTGGGCATTTCAGAATACAATGTCAAGTCGTATTTCTACTAGCTCTTTGTACAGGTCATTACTTCTTTTCTGTCTTCTCTCATTTTAGTTTCTTCTTTTCAAACTGAGTTTTTGAACCACTAGATGTAATTATGAGTCTCACTGTGACAAATGTGTGTCTGTTTCTGATTAGAAGAACATTACTGATAAAATGAGGTTAAAATCAGAATAATAATCTCTGAGGCTGTAAATATTTCATATCCTGTGAGATGCATTCTTCATTCCAGCTTGACTTTTGTCTTGGTGTTAAACCATGTCAAACCCCTCTACAATTTCTAATAAAGTACTTCTATCGTTAAGTTTCTCTCAGAAGCAAATAGCAGTATATTTTAATGTTTAAAGGTTTAAAGCAACCTGTGAGCTATAAGAACTTTACCTTGCTAACTCCATGATGGCATAGTTACTGAGTGAATGAATTCTCAATGTAATCTTATCACACCTCCAATTTCATAAATTACTGAATTGCTAAATATTTCTTATTGAATTGTTTAACCACTTCCAGGCAAATTTAATTGATACATGTTTTTTTTTATTCAGCTTTTGTAGTCTTTTGTCTGCAATTAAAGATTATTTCACTGTATTTGACTTTATTCTATTATTTACATAATTATTATACTGTTATGTGAATATGTGTTGGATATATAGGTGACTATTGATATTTGAAATAAATCTATTTTTTGCACACATCATTTAAAGCACATTTGTGAGTATCCATTTTGCATGTAAACTCAAGACTTTTACACTTAGGACATCTACATTTGGGGGTTCTCTCACTGAGTGCTTGAAATTCATAAGATGATTCGTTACATTTTGTGTCTCTGGAAAACTGAGCCACAGATGACAAAGTTTCATTTGCATTTGATTTGACCTCCCTTGGATATATTGATCAAAGAAAATTTTCTAAACACAGTCACTGATACAGTTTAACTATTAATGCTAACTTGCATTGACTCAAAGTCAATGATCAAAAATAACAGAAAAAAGAGAAATATTTTATAGGAATAGAACTCCTGTAAAAAAAAGTAATTCAATGTATGAATAGCGAATAGCAATGGTCCAGTCTGAAAGCTGAAACAATTTGGTTTCTTTTGGCCTTAGAATAATAAAAAACAATGGAGAGCATTAATAGATGAGAGAGAAGAGATGGTGTTCTTTGGTTTGCGGTGTTTGTTTCTGAGAATTTTCAGTTGCCTAGACTCAGAATCACTGATTTCAAACTAAACACCCAAAGCAACTGAGACATAATTAACTCAGTAGAATAAACACTTTAGATAAAGTCATCCACCTTCAGAAGATTCTGAAATTTCGGTACCAGGTATCCCTTAAATTTCTTCTAAGATGTTTAAAAAAAAAATTCCATGACCATGACTTTATGGGTCAGACACTAAACCAGACCAGCTTTTAGCCTCAAAGTTTTCTGCTGAAATATAAGCAAACAAACCCCACATATAAGTGAATTTTTGACAAAATACATGCTAACCCTTATCTTCATCTACAAATCCATTCCAGTCTTACCTGCAATAAAACTATTGCTGCAACTCAATTGATAATCTGATTAAAAATCCAATACTAGAGCAGTGTGATGATTTCAGTGAATTTACTTTTAAAGAATATGGTTCTATATCTTTACTTTCTTAATAATTTTAATCTGAATATATTAGAATGGAATTTCTATTCTTCAACTCCATTTTCTGGTTTATGGCCTTTTAATCTTGAACACTGAAACATAAGTGTGTATAAAATACCAATAAATTCATACAAAGAGCTTCAATATCTTTGCAGCATTTGAAATTATAAAAAAGAGCTTCAATATGAAGAGGTAAAATCATAGAAATGTGCAAAACTATGAAAATCTTTCAAATATTTTAATTTAAAAAATTTGTAATCATTGAAGCATTTAGATAATCTGAAAGATTAATTTAAATGGTTTTAATTTCTTTTTTTTCAAGGTTTGTGGTAAGCATGCCACCACTAATAACATCTATATTATCATACAAATATCTTTTCTTGTCTCTATGAAATATGTCCTTCTGGAAATAATGAAACTAAAATAATTCTAAAATTAGGAAATTTATAATTAGAGATCTTTTTTAAAAACAGAACTGTTATATTACCATAGTTGATATTAAAATATTAATATTAAAATGATTTATGGAACTGTCATTACACTTTCAGCTTACACTTTGCTGTTCTTACTTTGAGTCAATGAGACTGTATTATCTGCAGTGGATCATGCAAAACTTACCTTTACTTCAAATGTAAGTCCATATTTCATTTTAAGCATGGTTACATTACATTTTACTTGCATGTTTTCAAGAACATTATCTAAATATTGTCTTGAACTTCTGTGAACACTTGAAACTGAATTCAGATTATATAGTAGATAATAACAATACAACCTGCAGCGATTTTGAAAGACAAATTCGCTTGGCTGTGCTATTGTGACTGTTTATATATAAAGCTTCAGGTCCATGAAAGTGACTTCTGTCCTACTGATGAATTTAGCATCTTGTCTATGGAAATAATGAGAACCAGTAAGTAGTTCATTGAGTGTTAGATTATATCCAAGCGTGAGCAAACACATCCAGGAAGAGAAAATATTATGATACTGTCCGAGACAGAAACTTCAATGACAAAAATAAATATTTGATAGAAAATTCAGCTTTTGCCTCCCTAATGTTAGAAATAATATATCAGTAGATTATACAGATATTTCCAAAAGCTTTAGATTCTTTGAACGAAATTACATAAATTGTAAGAAGGATTCTACTACAAGGTAGCCCACACTTAATCAGATAATTTATTGAGTAAACAATAATTAGCACAAAAATCATTATAAAGGTTTTATGATATTAATTTCATTCTCCTTAATCCAAGGTAGATAAAAGAAAGAAGCTGTATGCATATGTGGATTTAAGGAAAATTAGATACCAATACCCTTAAGTCAGATCTCATTTGGACTGCCAGGAACCTTGTAAACTTCAACAGAGTGAAGAGCAAAGTCCTGTCTCGGGGCAAAAAGTCTTCTTTGCAGCAAAGCAGGCAGGAGATTGCTTGGTTAGGGAACAGCCCTGAAGAAAAGGCTCTGTGAGACAGTGGTTGAATGTGAGTGTAGCCAGTTTAATTTGAAAACCGGGCAGAAACACCAATTAAGTGTAGTGGTTTTATTCGCATTTTTTATCTTCTGTGAGATAAGAATTAGGAGGAATGCAAATCAGGCTCCAAACTTTAAAGAACATTAAGAAGTTTATTAACAGAACTAAAAGAAAAAAGGAATAATAAGGGTCAGAATAAACCATCAGAACACTTCTCTTCCCCTCATCCTCCTCCCTCCTCCCACTTATAACATAAAGACACAAACTTGGGCTTATTTCAGTCAGTTTACTACCTCTATAATCGCCTTTCATCAGTTCACTTAGGGAGACGAGTCTCTTTTGCCTTGCTATAGCGATTTCTCCACAAGAAACTGTTTTCTTATGGCTTCAATGTCACAGCACAACAGCCGCCCGGGGTGGTTTTCTGCT
>VZTD01004958.1:189751-218505 GCA_013397725.1 Rhagologus leucostigma | reverse complement strand
ATTGATGTCTGCAGGTTTCATCTCTTCTGGGGAGCTTACAGTGCTGAATGGGCTAATCTTACCCCGTCTTTGCAGCTGAACTTATCTGTCTCTGTTGGTCACATGATCTCTGCCAAATGGCGGCCGGAGCTGGTCTCGGTATAAAGTTTCATTTTGGCGGCCACACCAGAGAAGGCAGGGCCATGCCACACCTTGGGGCTGCTCTAACGGAACAGGAACAGCTGAGATATTTAGCTGAGCGGCCAGGATCTTGCCAAGCCGTGCTAGGGGGGGCCGGCCCGCATGGAGCCATGGGCTGTGGCCCGGCCCCCGCCAGGCCGAGCGGGCACCCCAGTTACCTGTCCAAGGGCCGGAAGCAAGAGACCTATTCCTGGGCTTGTTCGTATTTAAATGTGTTTTTTACAGAGGCATGTCTACCTTCTTAAGTGGCTTAACAGAGTTGTCAATATTCAAATTAACCAAATGATTAGTTCTATCAGGTCTGAAGGAAGTCACAACAGCCCCTTGCAAAAACATCACTTCTGTGGCTGGTGGAATGTTTTTTTTTCTTAACTAAAACCCCAAGCTGTGCTAGCCCATGACAGTGAGACAGTAGTGTGCTCTGGCAGCAGCAAAGGTCAAGAGCCTCCCAGGCTTTATGAACTGAAACACAGCCAGAAGATCAAGGCAAGTGACCAGCCACCTTTCTACTCAGCACTTGTCAGATCCATTCTAAATGCTGTACCTTCTTTTGGGATGTCCGTACAAGATGGACATCTACAAACTGGAGTGGGTTCAGCAGAAGCCACCAAGATGACCAGAGCTGGAGCACTTGCTCTGTCAGCAGAGAGTTTGGGCCCATTCAGCCTGCAGAAAAAAATACCAGCAGGGGAGCCTGCAGCATCCACTCTTCCTGAGGATGTTCTCAAGAAAAGAGTCAAGCTTTCCACAGCAGAGCTTAGAGAGAGGATGAGTGATGACAGGCATAAAGAAGAGAGCTAAATATGAAAAGAATCTTTTAGCTATGGGAACAGTCAAGCACCAGAGACCAGGGAAGCTTTGCATTATCCATCCTGGGAAGTTTTCAATACCTAACTGGATAGAGCTCTGAGCAACCTGGTCTGATTTCATACCTGATTCTGCTTTGGAACAAAATGTTTCACTAAAGATCTCCCAAATTTGAATAACACTACTTCAAGCCCAAGAATTAACCTAATTTATGTTGACTAGAAAATTACTCTATATAAAGAAAACTACTTATTTTGTTTAATTTCTTCTTCAATAACTAAAGAAATGTATGAGTTATTCTTGCACAAAACAATTTTTATAGCTATGTGCAATGTGAAGAGGTTAGTGAATCTGTTTACTTTGAATAGACGTTGAAATATCTGATATTTGTTCAAAAAATTTGAATATCTTCCCCTTTTTCTGTTTTGGCAGGAAGAGAGCTCCCTGCTGTTTCTTTGGCAACACTTGACAGTAGAGTAGGGTATGATCTAGACTTTCTGTTTCATCTAAAAAAAATCCTCAAATGTTAAATTTCAAATATAACTTTATAGAGGTCTGATTTCTGCTTTCATAAGTGACATGAATATTTTCATTAAAAATTGTTTTTAACTATTATAGTTGTGTCAGAAAGTGAACAGTATGCATTACAGTGAATATTAATAAAAATGAAATTCAAATGTCATATAAGAATGAGATACAAACCTTTGCTTCAGGAGTATTCCATTTGATGCTTTTATTCAATACTGAAAGACATGACAGAAGTTCTCCTTCTAGGAGGCAAGGAAGTAACTTAAATTGTGAATGTTAACATGTGGCAAGTAATTATGTATGTGTGTGGGTGAGTGAATGTCCAGAAATGAAACTCTGAATTCTAAAGCAGAAACTTCATACTTGCTATCTGAAATGAGTAGAGACTGGCTGTGATATTCGAACACTTGGATTAAACAATAATGGTATGTCCTGAACCACCAGTTACGGAGGTTATCACATATAATGCTTCTGTACACTGACTATTTAAAATAGAAAAACCTTGTGTTTGAGGCCAAAATAAGAAGTAAACTCAGAGGAAAGATCCCAGAAATCAGAGGTCTGTATGGACATGAAAGTCAGAGTGTTCTCAGGGACCTTGGCCAGCATGACCAGTAGCACTGTACACATCTGTACTGAGCAGCCTTCCTGCAGGAAGGGGAAGCTGAGACCTAATAAACACAGTACTGTGGTCTACTGAATGAGTGTGCAATGCAAATAAGTGGGGTGAAAGCTCTAATCTTGTTGGTTCTCAAATACACCCAATTATCTAAATCTACTATGGGCTGTCAACTATTCCGTCTTGCCTGCGACATCCTAATCATGGTTTTTGATTTGGAAGTAAGTATGAGATGAATATTTATCAAATTAGAATTATGGAAATATTTTTCAAGACTGCTCATAATTTTGAGTGAAAGTTATAAAGTGTATGAATTCATTATGTTAAAATACAACAGTTTAAACCCCAAAAATTTTCATTTCTGTTTACTCTCTGTAGTTAAAATCTAAGAGAAGAATATTTTCTCTAAGTTATTCGGAAGGCATGTATACTTTAACTAGAAACACAAAGCTGAATCAAGACCTGTCTTCATTTGAAGAAGTGATAGTGGGGGCATTTTGCATTTTATTTGTTTATTTTAGAAGACTGCATCAAAACCATTTCCTTTAGAGGACTGTTTCAAGAAAATACCATGGTCATTGCTGAATATTTACCAACATGAGCACTCTGTTCTCATATAAACACATCAACATAGATAGTCAAGAGTGTGTATGCAGGAAAGCTTTCTGTAGTCATCAAAGAACTGGAAAGATGTAAAAGCCAAAAAGCCAACTCTATAGAACATCCTAAGGCCATGATGTCATAGTTACAGTTAGAAGTAGATAGGTAGAGGTATACATAGGTAATTATTTTGCTTTCTGGAATGCAACTGTGTTTTTCCCATCCAAGGATATAGGTGTTGGTACAGAACTTCATAAGCATCCTCATCATTACAATTAATCTTTAAACAAACTTTTGGGATTCAAGGTAGAACATTTACTTTGTGAATTCTATTCTCCATGCTGGCTGAAGTGTTTAAATGTTTGATGGAGGGGAAGGGAAAAAATGCCTGAATAAAAGCCTGGTAAAGTTGGTAATGTGGCAAGTAGCACTCAGCAGTAGTGAAAAGTCCCCTTGGAATGTAAAAGAGCAGTGCAGTGGCAAGGAGAAAGGCTGCTCTTTTCCATGGACCCTGTCTGCCTGGTCTTTAGGGAAGATTCATCTTCTTTTAGGATTTTGAGATCTTCTACTGCTTCAGAAGAAGCAGTCAGATCTCATTCCCATCTTTGCTCCCCTCACCTATATTTGAAATCCTTTCCACTAAAATATACATTTAACTCAAGCCCTCTGTCTGAACAGTCACTAAAGCAAATAGCGCACTTTAGGAGCAGTATCACTTGCACCTCTGGAGCTGGATTGTACGCAGAATATGTCTTTGGCATTATAAATTACAACTGATTTGTTTCTTTCTGTGATTTAGGTGTACCCTATTCCATGAACATGTAAACTGGATTATGGTCTCAATAGAATATAAACATAACGATACTTAATTTTTAAAATCCTATATCACTTAGGAATAAAATAGGCATCAACATATAGAGCTCTGCTGAAATGGCCACACCTGTAGGATAGCATTATAAAAAAGATACAGCAACCCCATACCCTGAAGCCTTTAGACCTTTGGAAGGCATCTGCTCTTCAGTGTTTTGTTGTTGTTTTCTTTTGTTCATTTTTTCCTTTGTTTTCTGAACTATTTTCTGAACTGTTTTTTTGCACTGTGCACATAAGTGTAAGCTGAATGGCACTTTGCATGTTTGCGTGGGATAATGACTTTGCTCTTTAGAAAATAAAGAATACAGTATGCAATTTTTTTCCTGTGAAACAGGTCTCTGGATTGTACTGCTAGGCTTATAAACCAGCAGCTGTGTGCTGTGTTGCTCAGCTCCTGGACTTCCTTTACAATACAGGGTGAAAAATATCCAATCATTGTCTTCTTTATCCAATAAAAGTTCATGCTCTCATTTTCCCTAATGGAGGAAGAACAGGAAGACAATATTTTCCCTTTCTATAAAATCTGTTCACTGTAGAAAAATTAGGAAAAAATCAATACTTTATTAGACCTAAGATAATGTGATTTAGTAGCTGAAGTGATTCAAACATGCACCAGGAAGAAGAGATATTAGGTTTTGATGACTGTATTCAGGCTTTTGATATTAAATAGGTATTGAATAAGATAAATATGCAATTTTTGATGCCAAAGAAGAGAATCTAGAGTTCTCATTAAAAAGAAAAAACTATTAAGTTCTAATCACACTCAATTTTTCTTGCTCCGTGGATTGGAAAATCTAGAATTATCTTCAATAAGCCTATAATCTGATGGATAGGGCATGACTTTGCTTTGGTGGAGGTGGAAGGGAAGGGAAGGGAAAGGAAGATATGCAACTCCATTCCCCCAGGCAAAAAAGACAGATGATTTTGGATAAAAATGGTTCCAAATAGTTTTCTCCTGTAGTCATATTTCAAAAGTCACCAATAGTATCATTGCATTGTTCAAGCAATTTTTTTTCTCTTGGAGTGTAAGAATACGAGAGTTCAATGAGATTGATATCTCAGCAAGTCCAGAAATTTTTTTTTTTTTTGTCATCCTTCAATATGAGGAATGAATTGAAGAATGCAGATAAACTAAGAATAACTATCTTTTGAACTTTAAGACAGTATTATAACAAAACTGAAATCCCCTGTAGTTTCTATACAGGGATGCTTCTGAAGCTGCTCAGGATTAACACCAGGTTCAGAACTGCAGTTCTGGACAAAATTGTCCATACTCTACCTAGGTTATTCTTTAGGTGTCTAAATAGTTCATCTGGATCTGACACTAAGTGGTTTGCTCAAGGCTAACAGCAAGTTTGTGGCAGAGTTTGGATTACAGTTTAGAAATTGCTGATCACCTGCCTCATGATCAATCCATCAAATGAGGCTGAATAGAAAAACGCATCTCCAGCTGTTACAGAACACATGCTGTTGTAAGAATTAAAAGGAACCAGCTGTCTATAGCCCCTGAGAAATTTGAATAGACCCACATTTTTCCACACAATCATGCTGTAATTACTTGTCACCCCAGGTGTTCTCAATATGATTACTCCCTACAAAACTATAAGCGAGACACAAGACAGCCCATACAGCTGCAGGAAAAATAATGAAGCAGCGGGGTTTCTCTTTTTCTGCATGTGCTGCTTTGGTGCTGTTTATATAGCCAATCTGTTCCCTGGGACTGCTGAGAGAGCCCTTATGGTCCCAGGCACCCAGGGACCATAGATGCTGACCTATATAACTGGAACATGAAATCAAGCTGCTTTTTTTGACAAAGATATCTATCATATATTTACTTTGAAAGCTACTCGGAAAGGTACCAATCTTTTAAGGGAAGCACATGCCAAGATGAGAGAATGGGAAGACACAAGCAATAAGATTTTTATTATTTCTAGTAATTTTGAAGACATCACCTTTTATATATACAAAAAGAAATGTGTATTTTAATAATGTTATACCCTGTTGTATGCCTCTGCATTCAAACCTCTTCTTAGGAGTTTTGAACTGCTATAATCTTCTTCCCAATAGGCATCCCGAGGCCTAAAAGGCTAGATATTTTGCAGTTTCCCTTTATTTTGTAAGCCAGGTTGTGTGGTTTCTCGAGTTTTTTTGTTTGTTCATTTGGTTGGTTTTCTTGTGAGAATTCTAATCAGAAGTCAAGTACTTCAGCTGAAAATTTGGGAATTAGGGAAAAAATTAGTTAACTCACATATTTCTAAGGGAAGACTTGTTTTTCAAATAATGCTGAATTCCACCAGGCAAGAAATAGCCAAGGCAGAAACCTTGAGATAGAGGTCTTTATATACACTTTGACTTAGCACATACTTTCTGTTGTTAAATTTAAATAGAGACACTGAAGAACTACTGATTCTTAGCTGTGAATTATGGTATCTGTAGTCTGCTTATGAAGTTAAACCATGAAGATGGAAAACTCAGTGGGCAGTGGGCTAAAATTGATCAGGAGCTGTAAGTCAGGAAAGGTTATCATAAGAGGTAACGATGCAATGCACAGTGCTTTTTGGTAGAGGAAAAAAGCATGATTCATTCCCTTTCTAAAACTTTATTAAGGACATGGATACAGACATTGTCATAAAATGCAGCATAGGCAGTTAATACGAAATGAAGGCAACAAAGTCAGCATTTAATGTTTTTCTGCAACTTTTTAACATAGTCAGCCAGTTTACAGAGGAACCTTTTCTGTAAACTGAGGAGATGTCTTTATAGCTTTCAAGCTGAATGTGAGAATTTCCATGAAGTCTGTGGTGGGTTGACCCTCTCTGGGACCCAGGTGACCACCAGGCTGGTCTATCTTTTCCCTCCTCAGCTTGGACACGGGAGAGAAAATATAGCAAAAGGCTCGTGGGTTGAACAGGGAGACATCACTCACTGATTACCATCACGAGCAAAACAGACTTGTGGAAGAAAATAGTCTCATTTATTACCAATCAAATTAGAGTGCGATAAAGAAAAATGAAGCAAATCTTAAAAGCAGCTTCCCCCACCCCTCCCTGCTTCCTGTGCTCAACTTAAGTCCCTTTTTTCTCTATGTTCTCCCCTCCAGCCAGTCATGGGAACAAGGAGTGGGGGCTGTGGTCAGTTCATCACACATTGTCTCTGTCACTCCCTCTTAGGACTTGTCACACTTTCCCTACTCCCCACTCCGGTGTGGGGTCCTTCCTATAGGAGACAGTCCTCCATGAACTTCTCCAGCATGAGTTACTCCCATGGAGAGTAGTTCTTCACAAACTGCTCCAGTGTGGATACCTCCCATGAGGTGCAGTCCTTCAGGAACAGGCTGCCCTAACATGCATCTCCCAGGAGGTTACAAGTCCTGCCAGCAAACTTGCTCCAGCATGGGCTCTTCTCCTCATGGGTTCACAGGTCCTGCCAGAACCTGCAGCAGAGCGGGCTTCTCAAGGGCTCAGAGCTTCCATTGGACATCCACCTGCTCTGGTGTGGAGTCCTCCATGGGTTCAGGTAGATCTCTGCTCCCCCATGGCCCTCCATAGGCTCCAGGGGCATAGAATGTCTCACCATGGTCTTCACCAGGGGCTGCAGGGGAATCTCTGCTGCGGCACCTGAAATTGGTTTTATTTTGTGTCAGCACAGCTTCCTAAGGAATTATTCATCACCGGGTCATTTCCTGTTTGCAGGAAATATAAGTAGGGGATTTTTTATCCTTTTAGCTTAGAGTACTAGGATTATAAATTCCTGATACTGAATGTACAAACAAAACATTTTTTAAAGTTTTAGAGACCTGGGTGACAGTATTTGAAGTATCACTGATACGCACCATATAAATAATTGCAGTAGGTGCCTTAACACTGAAATTGGTGTAAGCAATAAAAATGACTATCCTTTTAAATACAGGTTATTAAGCTTTTGAAACCATTTCCTTGCAAATCATTTTTATTTTTACAATAACATAAAATATGTAGTGGCACCTCAGTATGAAATATTTTAAAGGCTTCTTAATTTAGCACACAGATTAAAAAGGAAGCTGAATCACTACAATGGAGAGCTTCTACTGGAAGAAATACTGTACTCCTATTTAGTTTCTGACTGTATATTAGACATTTTTACTTACAAAATTAGCTACTAGCTATATTTTATTTTGTGGACTATAGATGTTAGGAATTATATTTGATATTGAAGTGAAAATTCTCCAGAAAAAAGTATTTTGTCATTTGAAAAGATATGCAGAACCATGGAAATCATGTTGGAAATACTGTATCAGACACTGTTTAATCTTTAGTCAAATGAACATCTGTGGGCCTCCCACCAACAACCACTACCCTTAATTTTTTCTATGTTTTTTGTTAGAAGGTGGTTTGATTATTTCCAAATTACTGTTTATCCAGTTCCTTTTAAAGATGAAGAATACTTCTTAATAATTTTTAAGAATATTTTAATACTTATTTTAAACTTTAAAGTGAAAAACGAAACCAAAACACATTACTTCTGTAAAAAATGAATTAATTTAGATTTCTTTTTCAAGATTTTTCCTTAATATAACTTAGTTTTAAAACTATGTGCTGATTTCTAAGTCTTAGTTAAGTATACAACTTTTTGAGACAGAAGTGAAAAACCATCCAGTTTGCTAAGTTATTCTATTCCCTTCCTGCTTAATAAAAAATACTTTGAAAATTAGTTGACATCCTTTATAATTCATAAATTTTACCAGCTGACTAACTCCTTCTTAAATTTATTAAAAGATAATGGAGGAATCTCTCATTAATACAGAGTTGATGATGTTGCTAACATAGCAATTAAAGTGCCACTGTTTGTATGCCAACCTCCTTGTATGTTATTTAATCCTGATGAACAATACTATTTTGGTATTATTATGCATCAAAAAATTCAGACTATAATTTCTAGCATTACCAGTATTAATTTTGTATTCTTTAACAGCAAAATGTCTGATTTCACATGTAAAATTTTTGCCTCATCATGTTTTCACTTTCAAATCTATAGAATGTTCATTGAATTAGACTTTAAATCATCTTCAATTTCAATTAAATGATTCAAGTTTGTTCATGTATGGTCACTTAAATGTATTTTTCATGCATCAGATTATTTTTTCCACTTTATTACATATTTTTTACTGACTCTTTTTGTAATTTCTTGTCTGTCCAAATCTTGTGATCCAAGATGTATTTCTTTTTGCTCACTTTTTTTTTGTTCTAAAATGATCATATTTCAGTTTCAAACGGATACAAATCCATGTTATTGAAATATAAAAAGTAGGAATTGAATGTCTTTTTTTTTCAGCAGATACATACAGCAGATCAGACAAAGAAAAAACAAATATATCTGTATCCTGACCAAGCATAATGAGATTGTTCTCACTGAATTTTTTCTGGTTCTTTAGCAGAAGTTCTTAAGTAATGAAAAAATCTAATTTATTTTGTTTGCAACTAAAGTCATGTGCAATATTTTATATGCAAAATTGCCAAATTGTGCTTTTGAGGGTGATGCTAATTTTATTGGACAGTGATATTTCCTCCAAGAGTTTTTAATAATTGAAGGAATTTTGAATATGAAATATCAAGGCTAGATTGAATTCTTCTACTTATGTGTGCCCTGATTCAGAGATTGAATATGCAATGTCATGCGAGCAAAACTCTTTTGGTACAAAAAGCAGCTCTTTGAGCCCTCAGTGTGATGTGTCATTCATTTTTTAGAGAACAAAGTCAGTTTTATTTTGAAAAGTACTGCTTTCTTTCTTTTCTTTCCTCAAGATTTTTGTACTTTTGGCAGGAAAAGTGCCAAGTAGTTGGGAAAGCCCTTCTCCTGTAAGTGAACAAATTCAGGGAATTCACATGAGCCTTTAATCTTTGTAAACTAAGGATGTATGAAGCCTTGTCTTCCATCCTTAGCCTTCATATCTTATTCAATTTGCAACTGTATAGCACTAGAAGCAGGCAAGATAATGGCTGTACAGCTGCTAGCAATTATATATTGCAGGTTTATGGGATCAAAATAAATGTAGAGAATGAGAATGAGACATAAAACATGGATTCATCAGCTGTGACTGGGAGGACCAGAGCTGGGTAAAGTGGGAATCAGGGCAGATCAGAGAGGAAGTGTGGGGAAAAAGGAAGGATGTAAGCATCCAATCAAAAGTGAGCAGGCACCAGTCAGCATGCTTGTACGACTGAGCCCTGCACCTGATAACTGTGATCTATCCTATCTCCTCATTAAATCCTTTTTCTTAAATATCTTCCCGTTTAATTTATCTCATTTGTGAGTGCTGCAAAGTTTATGGCCCAGCTACTGGAGAGACCAGAGCATATATTTTTCCCCTACTGGCTTTAGCCCAATGCATGTGCAAATGTGTACAAATATGTGTCAGTAGCAAATTTCAGGTTGGGCTAGCAGTAGGAGGAAAACCTGTTTCTGGTAAGACTGAAAATCTGACTAGATAAGGGTGCCCAGGGTCTAGGCATTGCTTTGAAGTAGTCTGAGAACCTACAATGATATTTGAGAGATCTGACAGAGATCCCAGGTCTCTGACTGCAATAAGCTGGCACATAGTGGCCTTATAACTTCCCTTCACAGAGCTTCTCAGGACCTTAAAAAGCATTTTAAGCTTTTACACAGATTTTAGCACTCTGCAACTCTCCTGACTTCAACATGCTAACTTTTTTTTCTAAGTGTCATTGAACTCCACAGTAACTGGAAGCTGTCTTGAGCAATAACACAGAATTTTTCTCTCCTATTTTACACACCTATGTTAGACTAAAATGAAAATATATCTAACAAGTATAAATCGCACTGTACAAGCGGGATTTTTTTTTCAATATTAACTATAAAAGGAGTCTGGAATGATTACCTCAGACATAAACATTTCTACCTTAGATATCTGGCTTTGATTAGATGAATCCCACTGTCACCAAATAGATTCTGCCCTTGTAGCCCTCTCAAGGTTGAATGAGGGAAGAAAAACACACCAAACCATGTATTCACAAGCTCTGAGTTACACTGTTAAACACTAAAAATTGCTAAGCAAGCAGCTCTCTGAGAACTACAGGCACATTTTAAGAACTCTTCAACAGCAGAGATTTTTATTTTTTAGAATAAAACTACTCAAAACATTTTAACCATGTTTTGATGTGGAGGGGTGTCCTAGTGCTCGAAATTTTCTTTCACTGAATGTGTAATTGATATGCAAGCATGTCTGTTCCAAGTTTACACACTAGCTAGAAAAATATTCCTCTATTCACTGACATAATTCTCTGTCTCGTTATTCACATGTCGGTCATCCTTGTTAGGACATCAGATCTAGCTGTATTTTTGACCTCTGTCTGAGTTAAGACCTGCGTGACAGGGTAACTGCATGTTATCTTTTTATTTGAATCTGTATTTTTATCTTTTATCTGTAATCATGTCACTGAACTTTGTGGAATTAATTAATAGATCTAAATTGATTGAAGGCCTGTAAGCTTTCTCAGAGCAGTCACGAATTAGTTAATACAATGATTTGAAGCAGCCTTTGCCAAATGAAACAGAGTTTGAATTTAAAATGGAAATAATGACTAAAAATGAAGTTCCAACTCAATAAAAAGGGAAAGCAATAAAGGATTTATTGCGTGTCTGCCTTATTTGAACACTTAACCAGGCCAAAATTATCTGAAGATCTCAGGTGTGGAATTTTGGTTTCAGCTAAGGTTTGAGTCCAGCTTTAGGAAGTGTGTCCCTTTACAAAGTTAATGAAAATCTTTCTGTTTGCACCTGTGACTGGAGCTTGATCAAACCAGTTTGACAGCTCAGCAGGAGGGCAGCGATAGACTTCAAAGCATTTAACTTTCTGCATTGTCTCAGGTATTTGCTGGAACAGCTGCTGTCAAGTCATTGTCTCCCAATATATGCTGTCAGCTTCTGCTTGAGTTAACCCCTTAGACTCATCAATTAAACAATACTAAATAACTAACAGATGGAACATACAATATGTATGAATTATAATACAGTCCTACTTTCTCTACTGACATAAACAGCATAAAGTTTTCATAAGTAATGTTCTAATGCTCTAGGAGCTTATGGCCTGGTTTTGACTTATGAGTGCATTTTTATGGTCTGATTTTGACTTATGACTACATTTTTATCACTATGTGGCATTCAAGCAAGGAGCGGAAAAGGAAATGGAAGCTAAACAAAAAATCTATAGTGCATAAATGAAACTGAATTCCTTATTACAGTTTCAAAAGTTTTTTTCTTCTGTCTGATAGTGAGATCATACAAGTTCAAAAGGATCAGGTCAGGTCAACACTTGAACGAAAATACTCTAAGCTAAGGTGAAGACTACATGAAATAGATGTGAAAGGTGAACTATGAAACCAGTATCTGTGCTGAAAGGCACATCAGCGGAATAGTAAAATAAACTGAAGGGAATACATGCTTCTTATTGCGCATATTTTTTTATCCAGCAGCTCACATTACTTTAAGAAATATCTGAATGATGTAAAAAAAGAAAGTCCTGCAGCATATTTTTTCATTGCTGAATTGAAGTCTTGCTGAGGTGGCTAGAGGTCATGCTTTGCTGGAGAGTTTTGGAAGAATTTTTCATGAAGAGTAACTAAATGCAATGATTTTAACTAGAGGTATCATATCCCAGAACTATCATCAGTTAGAAGTTTTTCTTTTCATGATCTAAACCGCTGTGGAGTAATTTCTTCAAAATTTACTTCTCTCTGAAAGATCATTCCAGCAGCAGTAGAGGACTGAAGGAAGAAGTGGTTGTGCCATCAATACTGGCTTCTGAAACACACTCTTTTGGGGAAATGTTTGTATTTTTCATAAATTCACTTGTAGGTTAGCATGCCACAAGCAAAAAAATTAGTCTTTACTGCAAATGCAAGAAGTAGAAATTATCTGAAATTACGTTTCAGAGAACAAAAATGTTTACCAGCTTTGTCTTGCATCCTCAAACCTTACCAAATGCAATCTCATTTTAGATTTCCAAGTGCAGGCTCATCTTCCAGTAAATATTAAATCATGTTGTATTTCTATCATTTTCACTTGTCTAACTTGGATGACTCTTTCAGAATTCCTCAGTAAAAAAAAGATAACAGAGATTGAGGTAGAAGGACTTTCAACAGACAAACTTAAACTCTTGCAAGATAATTAATTTTGCAACTTTGTCAAAAGTTTACCTTCAGTCTTAAGTGGAATTCATTCTGTAGGCTTATTCTAGATTCAGATAATGTAATTTTTGTTTGGATAGACTTGAGATAGCAAACCTTCATTTCTTTTACTCAGTGTTTTCATGTTGTTTCAGTTCTGTCATGGAATCAGAGAGAAAAAAAATGAGAAAGATTTATTTTTATATAAAAATCATCATGGAGAGAATTGAATAGATTTAAGCTACTTAACTCAGACTACAGGAAAATAGTTCTAAACTATATTTTAGATATTATGACTATACATTATTTAGTTATATTTACAGGTTTTGAAACTAATTATTGTGACAATTTCGACTTGTTATTCTGGAATTTTAAGATAGTACTGATGTGCTAGCTGGCTGATGTGGTAGTTCTAAACACTACCCTCCCCCACAAGGAGGTCAACAGAAGACCAGCGGCTGCCAAGTGCCTCATCCACAAATTAGACTACGTGCTCCATTTTGGCAGTACAAATGTAAATTGTTAATAAAACTCTCTTCTTTTCCACTCCTGCAGTCAAACTATGTCTAAAGAGCAGTTCAAAATTCCGTGGAAGCACTCAGAGATATCACTAGAACTACTGGCTGTAGTGTCATACATTTTTCAACTTTGTTTCAGTGACTACTGTGCAGGGCTTGAGAAGTGAATAAGGAAGAAGAATATAGGTCAGTGATGGAGGATGAGAGTGGCAGTGGAGTTCCAGCCAATGTTACCATTTTTGATCCTCAGGTTTTGTTCTGTCTTGTCTGGTTCATTCCTTGAAGTTGTAAATATAAATAACAAAACTGGAAAAGGGGAAATTATTACATGCAGAATGTGTTTTTGTCTATGACATGTCAGAAGTATTTTTGGTTCTGTCTGCTTTGTCTTTGATGTCTCTTTTCTTTAATAATGGCACTTCAGTCCTGTTCAGATTGGAGCTTTTAATTTAAAAGTTTGCACTGTACAGGGCTTGGCATTAGTTATTGTAGATATTTTGTTTCTTCACTCATAACTAACTTCAGGAGCAAACTACAGCTAGCAGTCTGTACACTCAGATAAGATCATATCAACTAACTTCAGATAGTTAAACTTTATCTAATCTTAGACTGCATAGTACAGTAGACCCATGTTAGTCATCCATTCTGTGTGCAATATTAGGTGAGTTCTTTCTGAACAACTAACCTACAGGCAGATTAATTTATCTTTTTATTTTGCAGTTCTGTGCCTATCTTCGAACTCAGTTTTTTTTGTCAATCATTTACTTATTAAAGATAAAGGGTAGTTTTTGCTGCAACTAATATAGTACAGGCTAATTTAGTGAACTATAATTTTCCCTCTTCCTTTTACAGGAAAAGAAAGGTATGGGTAATTTTTCTTTTCAGATATGAAGTAATTCTATTTTTATAGAGAATTTCTACCACTTCCACCTTATTCATAACCTTCAAAGGAAGAAGATAATATTTAAATTTTTGAATTCACAACATCTCAGAAAACCTACAAGGTTTTCAGAAAATCAAGTGTAATACAGTTTTAAAAAAACAACAGTAAAAGCTACTTTTATTTTTTAAGTTAAAAAGGACAATAGCAAATGGAAATTTGGGGTTGAAAATAAAATAGTTTAAAAATAGATTAATTCATTAAATCATGTCTCCATTTCTGAGAAAACTAGTTTGATAAAGACATATATATGTCAGAGAAATCACATCCTGTAATGTGCATTAGAAGAATTTCCTTCATTCCAGTTCTCAAATTCAAGTGTTAAGTACTAAGAGATAATGGTAAGACATACACATTTAAATTGTCTAAAGTCCTGTCACAGGAGACAGCTATTATGTCTGTGATCGAAACCATTTGGCAATTTCAAACAACTAGGAATGTATCTACCAGATGTGTGATGCGATTCATTGTATTATATCCCTGGTGCCTATAATGATGGCATTTTTTAAGTCACGTTTGGAAATATTAAAGGCTCCTGTCTCTTCAGTAAATTACATGAGTCAGACAACACACTATTTTGATGAAGTGACATTTACTATGAATTAACCACATTCCTATTAAAATATAGGAGCATTCTAGCTCTCTAAGACTGGTGTGGAAAGGAATGCATTAGGAAGAAAATTCAGCCCCATAGACTACCAGAAAGGAGTGTGCAGTGAAGATGTTCTTTACTAGAGAGGGATTAGAATTTTTTTTAAATTTTGCAGATGAAACATTTATTCCCTGAACACTCTCAGTGATGTAAGGTGATTTAACACAGAAGACAGCTGAGGCATAAACAGTACATCCACACATCAATATTTCCTTACATATATATACTGGTCTTCAGCAGAAACAGATGATCACACGGGCAAAATATATCAGTTTCCAAACTAGAGTGGTTTTATTTGGCATTTAAAGGTTTTAGGGTTTTTATACATTCTTTAAGTTAATCTTGTAGTTAATGATTTGTTTCCTAGCTCTTTACAGAAAAAAATGTTCAAATACTTTATATGAAATAAGTAGTCCTGCCTCATCAATATTTAAATATTTTATTAACATGGATGCTGTTTCCTCTTTCCAAGGCACTTTCCATCTGAAGCAAATTTTGCTACAGTTTGCAGGTCTATCATCCTGAAAAAATTAGGAATTAATGAAATGGATTCAAACTTTTACTTACAGCTCTGTGATATTCACATTTTAAACTCCCAACCATTATAAACATGGTTTATAGAAGAGGAATTATTTGGAAATTGAAGTTTGCACTGTGCATCAGTTCATGAACCTTACTCATCCATGTAAAGAACTGCATAAACTAGGATTGAAAGCCTGAGGGTAGAAACTCTGATGTGGACGCAATGAGCTCAAAGACAGCACAACTGATTTATTGCATGCCTGAAGATTATATGTGATAGTCATAAAGATAAACAAGCCTGATATGACGAAATAAGAGCCTTGATTTGACTTTACTACTAAAAATCTTTCTGAGGGAATGTAAGAGCTGATATTTTAAATTTGCTAAGGTATCTGCAAAGGAACTAGATAACTATTCAGTGTGTTCAACTGCAGACAGTAAAGAGTCATGGGTTGAAGATGACATTGTTTGAATGACATCTTTTTATCCCATACAGACAAAACCAAATTTTTCGATTATGTCTTAAGACAAAGACTTTTTGAGACCAGATTTTTTTTTCAAATCATGCACTAACAAAATCCTCATGTGTGTCAGCCAGCATGAATAGCAGTTTTGTTGGGGGCCTGCACTGCATGGCATGTGCATGTGGCTTTTTTTGCATGGGCCTGTACTGCCCATGGCAGTGAATGGCAACTCTTGGCAGTGAATGAGCATCTACTATGAGCAGGCAATAGATACCGAACAGGTTTCATGTACTGCACATGATGCAGTTAGTCTGTACCCATACAATAGCACAAAATTTTACAGATTGAACATACAGGCTCTTTGAGGTATGGCTCTACTAATAAATCAAGCAGACCCAGGGAACTTTACCAGCAGCAGAATTCAGAGTTGTAAGGTCATACATTTCAAGGTACAGTATATTTTAATACAGCAGTTATCAAAGGTTTTGAAAAATCAAGTAATGGTTAAGGGTGGAAAGTTGCTCATGCACCTTGTGTTACTAGATATCCATCGGATTTGATAGGTGTCCACTGAATTTAATCACTCATGTGGTGGTTTGAACCTGAACGTGATGGACAGTCATTAAGACCAATAGCGCTTCTCAAAATTTACACATATAAATCCCCTGGAGATGCGGGAACTCTCTCTTACTTCTGGCCCTTAGGACAGGTAACAGGGATGCCCACTTAGCCCAGCGGGGGCTGGGATAGGCCTGGCCGGGCCTGACCATGGGGCCCCGGCAGGGCCGGGGCCATGGCCCTGCTCCATCTTGGCTCAGTGGGGGCTGGGCCACTGCCCGCGACTCTGTGCAGAGCGGCATGGACCCTTCCCCTTTTTCCCCGATGTGGCAAAACGAACTGAAACTTTACACCAGAGACCAACTCTGACTGCTGCCCAGCAGAGATCATGTGACCAACCAGCTGCAATGCCCAAATCCAGATAAGAGCAACCCCTTCAGTACTGTAAGTTGCTCAGAAGAAATGAATCCTGTAAACATCAATCATCTCCCAGGTCAGAGGAAAGGCAAAGGCACGTGAATAAACACCATGATAGTGACACCAAAGTCAGTGAAGAAAAGAGAACTGAAACCCAGAGACAGAGAGGGGATAGAGGAGATGCTTTTAAAACCTGAAAGCTGAAAATCTTTTGTAAAGCTATGTTGATGGACTATGACACATCAGAGAACCCTTTTGTAATTTCATGAAAGCATGGGGGGTGGAGCGTTCAAACTGCCACGAGCAAAGATACCTGTGTTAAAATAAGCAAATGTTGAAGTAACTGTGATCCAGTGAGAAACCTGAACAGAGAGAAGTAGTGATGAAGTGAAGATCCTTACTCCCAAGGAAGAAGAAAACTTCTGTTCCTAGAGATGAAGATTATCCCAGAGGTGGATGAAGAGAACCTTTGCTCTTGAACAGCTCATCCTTAAAATAATACCCCATTAGCTAAGCTTGAACCCTCTAAAACAGTTGTGGGGAAAGCTGCAAATCGAGGGAAGGGACTCACACATGCCAACAGAAAACCACCCCGGGCGGCTGTTGTGCTGTGACTGTGGAAAAGCCCCATAGCATGAGCAAAAGAGACTCCTCTCCCTAAGTGAACTGATGAAAGACTATTACAGAGGTGGTAAACTGACTGAAATAATCCCAAATTTGTGTCTTTATGTTGTAAGTGGGAAAAGGGGGGAGGATGAGGGGAAGAGAAGTGTTCTGAAGGTTTGTTCTGACCCTTAATATTCTTTTTTCTGTTAGTTCTGTTAATAAACTTCTTTGTATTCTTTAAGTTTAGAGCCTGTTTTGTATTCCTCCTGATTCTTATCTCACAGAAGGTAGGAAAGGCGAACAAACCCACTACACTTAATTGGTGTTTCCGCCCGGTTTACGAACTAAACCCTCTACAACTCATCAGGAAGATTCTTTAGTTTTTATCCTCCTTTTCTTGTTCCTTTGGCTTAATTGAGTCACATTCACACTGATGTTTAGTGCCATGTGAAAGGACCCAGGGTGACTAAGACAAATGATACAGGAGTGAGCAGTATGAAAAAAGACCTACAGGGGACATGTTTTCTGCCATGGCCAATTTCTTATGAAAATTCTTCAATGAATTTGTCTTGAAACAAATAATTCTAATGCACTAGGTGTTAATTCTTGATCTGAACAAAGAGACTATATCTATTTGTAAAGACTTGATGCTCCAGAAATTTTTCTTCACCTGGTAATGGTTTCTATGTCAGCTATGTTTGCACAGCTTCTTCTGTAAATAGTCATCAATTACTTTAGGGAAGGATCACTGACAAGTATAAATAATACTAGTCATAAAACCCAGTAAATATAGCAAAGTGAAAAACACTTATTCTTCAGAACAGAAAAGCTAATGAAAGGAATTTGATGATGCTGCAACATATATCACCTTAAAAATGTTAAATTATTCAATGATTAGGTGCTGCTAAACCCTTTAGGCTTTGGTATCAGTACACTTTGGTCCCTCACTATTTTGCAGCCCCAGTCTCCGTGTAAATCATTCCAAATTGATTCTCATTCAATTTTCCTATTATGCTTTACCTACGTAGTAAGTAATAGAGTGATTCTAGCCATCAAACTCTGTTAAAGTTGCACTTTCACAAATTCATTTAAAACCTGCTTTTTCTCCAATACCTTTGATAGAGATTCTTTGAGCAGTCTAACCCCTCCTTTGTGAAACCCCTCCTTTTACTTGGATTCTCGCTTTTATGAAAATAAGAATAAAAAAAGGTAAATTAACTGCAATAGAATAGAAATAAAAGTATGGTTCAACAAATGGTATATTAACAGTATTTCCTAACAGAATTATTTACTTCAGTCAATATTATTGCTGAAGTACTTTTCTATTAAATGATTGACATTTATACAAGAAAATCAGTATTTACCTCAACTATTTTTGAGCAATAGAAATTAATATGTTATTGAGTAAACAAACTGTTTTCTATGTCAGAGTAGACCTCTAATTTAAGATGTTAGAAGTTGCTGAAACGGTTGGAAAAAATATAGAAAATATAATGGTATATCCAAATGCTTTAAAAGGTATGATCCTTTGTGGCACAGGTTATTCCCAGCTGTACAAGCTGGAAAAAAATGCCAATATGATGTTATGTATCCCCTGCTGAAATGAGCTGTCAAGCACACATCAGGGGACAGCAGATGTTAAAGACCACTGTGCTTCAAATGTCAAAGAAATTCAACCTTTGCTACAGTTTGAAACCATCTGTTGACATCCAAGTACGATACTGCATGTCAAGCGAGCTATATTTCTCCTTTGTAGATTAAAACTTTGGTCTCTGTTCTGTCCTCACTTACTTCTTGTGAATCTCGGGTTTAATTTAGGTAAGATCTACTACAAGTTGCACTTTGTCATCCTAAAGTCATGTGCATCTTGTGGCGAATTCTTCAGGTGAAAGGAGGAATATAAAAGAAAAACAATCCACACACAAATGTTTAACCTGTACATACTCCCTCCACTTTAAAGGAAAACCTTAAAGAAAACATGCCTACGTAAGGTAATAAGTGACAATAAACAGAAACAAATTCTATTGAGGGGAAAAATATCTAATATGCATTACACAATTATCTATGATTTTAAATTCTTGACCATAATAAAAATATTCTAATGAATCATCTTTAATATGCTTAAGAGTAAAAAAAAAAAGAGAGGGTTACACAGATTTCAGTGTTAAATTCATTTGTAAGCATCTTCTGCTAGATACTAAAATATGTGGAAAATATAACAAACTTCATGCACACAGATGTCAAGGTCATGCTCCAGCAAATATAAAATATGATTGCTAAATTATGTATCCAGTGCCCAGCGAGTTGCATTCAAATCTGGGTTTGTCTGTAGGAATTTAAGAAATAGCCACTGAGCTCAAATGTGTCTGTAGCATATTGTGCCGAGAATGCCAAAGCAGTCAAAACACACACAGAAAAATGGGAATAAAAAGTAAAAAAAAACCGAAAAAAACACCAACAAGTCAAAATACGGAAACAAAGAAAAGAAAAAAAACAAACCAAGACTCTTAGTAGTCCTATGTTTACAATTAATTTATAAATATCTAAATAGAAGTTTAACTTGGTAAAGCGTTTTAGTTATTTAAAAATGTAGACATTTAGGGTCATATATAAATAAAGCACTTATAAATTCTTATTTGAAGGACAGAATTCCACAGCATTTATATTTTTAATTATGGATGAGATGAGTTTCTGGACCTGATTCTTAAAAAATTAAAACCAAACCAAACCAAAAACCCAGAAAGTTGTATTCTTTATCATGACATTGAGAGATACTTGATATATGCAGTGAAGAACCCTAGCTAATACAACAAAGTAACCACTAGGAAGAAGATTGTGTAGAACAAATTTTTTTACTAGAAATAAGTGAAAGTGCAGTCTGTATGGGACATTACATGACTCAAGAAACAGAATGGGTGTTACTGGAGTCTGCAGTCTACAAATATAGCTGAAAGCTGCTGCCTGATAGAATATTTATGAGCAAGTTTGTACATAACGGTTAATATATTTTTGAAGGCCTTACAAAGGCAGTTCATTTAAAAGACCCTGAAGAAAATATTGTATTTCTGAAGTCTTAGCTACTTCTTTCTAGCCGTACTACCAGGGCTTGTGTAAGAGAGTGCTTCCACCTACAGAAAAGTTCTGGCCAATATCCTCAGATCTGATCTCATAGCTACAAATACTGTATGCAAAAGAAAGATAACTAATAACCATGGCAAATTTATCCAGAGAGACAAATTAATTTAAACATTTTAAAATGCATTTCAGCCATTTTCGGTGGAACATCTTGCCATCTTCCAGACCATTATGGAGAAAAGTGGCTCCAGTCTAGGACAACATATGCTTAAGTTCTGACCTGACTTATTAAATGACTTGAAGAACACTTTTATCATCTGTGACTGTTCATACTGTAAATACCAACCTAACAAAACAGCATCTATGTTTATGTGATTTTTAAGTTTTAAATTTTTAAGTTAGCAAGAGCAAAATCTTCATAGTATTCCTGGTTATGGGCCCCATTATTATCTCTGCTGCAATGAAACATATTGTTCAATATATTAATTATTCAAATATCATGGGATTACTGCAGCTCAATATGTACAAAACATCTGTCACTACAAAAGGAAGATGCAGTTTTAACCTCTTAATTGTTGATAGGAAGTGTGCCAGTTCTCCTGGACACATTGTTTTTAATTCCAGATAGGGAATTGTTCTGCATAGTCTGAGGTTTGTTTTAGTCATGGGAAAGTGAAATATACACTTTGCACCCAACATTACAGACAGACAAGCACATTCATTTACCTGAGAATACTTCACAGTCTAGAGTCTAAAATGGTTGGGTTTGATGGTGGTCTCCAGACCTAAATACTGAGAAGAGACTGTCACAAAAATAATTCCAATGTTCTATTCTTGACACAAGAAATATTGAAAAACCACATGGAAGCTGGACAGTCTCATTAAAAATATATATTTATTTATAAAGTTCCAGTATTTTCTCTGAAAGTTTATTATTGCCAACCACAACTGGTACTTAAATATTCATTTTTCATATCTAAAATTTGATAAAGGTGTAAATGGTTATAAAAATTAGATCATATTTAGGCACAAAATCTGTGATGTTAATATTTGCTTTTCCTATTATTACTCATTATGAACTTATTCTGTGATGAGTCTTGCAAAAGTCAGCAGCAGACAGGAACTTAGAACAGGTTTTTCAAATTAGAATACATACTAGATAAAGCTAGTGCTCCCTCATAATGAAATATTATCTGGCATTGAGGCATCTGTGACAGATGAAGTTATGACTCTGTTTAGAATTGTACTGAGGGTATTGGTGCTTTTATGGATCTGTCTTCCCCTGCTAGCATTTCGGAAAGGCAGCCTTGAAAAAAAATCTGCACATTAGCCTTTCTTTCTTGAGGACATTTGCGAATCTGTATAAACCCTTTCCTGTCAATCAGACACTCATTTCATCTTCTCACAAGATCAATTTTCTGGTTAGACATAGTGACTCTGCTAGTCTACTTGGGGATTTGAGAAGATTGATTCACTTCTCAAAGTGCTTTAGGCATAGTGATTTCTTTCACCTTCCCTATCTGTGCTGAGTAGGTCAGGAGTTTCTAAGTTCACACAACTTAATTCATTGCATGGATTAATCTTCTGTTGACTGTAATGTATAAACACATATCTACGAATGCAAAGAACTGTGGAAATTACTTAAAAATTAAAAAAAAAAAAATTGAATGCCTGCTACATATTTCTGTAAAAAAAAAATACTATCAAAATAATCTGAAATCTGACTGAATTTCCAGGTAATTAAGTATAAACAATTTATGTAACAAATTTTTCAGAAGGTGTTACATAATTTGATGACAATATTAACATTCATGTTACCATACAGCTTCTCACTTCATCCAGATAAATATATTCTTTTTTGTTTAAAAAAATAGTAAAATTAACCAACAAACTGACAAAAACCATTGCTGTAACATACTGCCCTATTTTCCACTGAGTCATTCAAGAGTGATGAACAGAACTTACCAGTGTTGTATAAGGAATGGAAAACCTTATAAGGTGACCTGACAAGGAAAATGTGAACAAATTGTAAGCAGCTGGAATTAAAAGACCTTCATCCTCAGATTTGCTGTAGATAAGTTCGACCCTCCTCATATTCTGTGGATATCTGGTCAATAGAATGATAATATCTTCTCAGTGACTACATATTTCTACTTAATTTTATGTAGTTCTGTGCATTTTAAAACATTTGCGCAAATAAATTTATATACAAAAATATTTATAATAGAGAATAAAATTTGTCCATCAGTGGATTGGGCTGCTTAGACTTATCACCGAATGATTTTAGACAAAATAACTACCTGTATTATACAAAATAATTTTACATGTTTCCCAAATGAGTTAAATCAACAAACCCAATAGCTTGATTAAATTAATTTCTTTATATCTGACCTTGTACCTCCTCGGTCAGGATTCAATTATTCAAAAACTTTCATTGTCTGAAGATCTCTTTTTTTTTCTTCAAGATGTTGTCATTTAGCTCTGTCAAAACAGTTAGGAGGTAACAAAAAAATAAAGGTGTTCTTAGCTCTATGCATCCCTGAATCAGATTCCTCTACTCTGACATTCACTTAAAAGAACCAGTTGAGGTAAATGTTATATGTGCCTTTAGGTAGAATAGTTCATGCACGGACTCTTCAGATATGAATACACTGGGGACATGGGGAAATATATAGCTCCAAACATATATCATGCAATCCAATAATGTAGAGCTCCCAAAGCAAACAATAACACTCAAGAAGATGAATTGAATTTTGAAGAAGATATTCTCTGGTGGATTTTAAATACTCATGCATTTGCCTCCAGAGCAATTTAAATTATTCTGCTTTCTCCTTATTCCAAGTCTGAAGGTATCTAGCATGAAAAAACAAATATAAGAATATGCATGCTTTTTGGTTTTTTTTTTAAATTTCAGTTTCTAAAAGGTGAAGTTTTAAAATGTCTTTTCTTTCAAAATTTATTTGTGTGTGTTTTATCTACTGGTGGCTCAGTAGTTTGTGCCTTCAAATCGCAGAATGACAAATGTTTTCATTTAGCCAGTTTTGTCAGAAAAGATGTTTATGTGATATTAAATGAGTCCCTCCTATGTGTATTAGCTGCATGAATAGAACTAGGAGAAGATGGAAAATGCCTTTGCAAATTCTAAACAACTGAATGAGAAGAAACAAAAATAAAGAAGCATGCAGATGCACTGTGCTTCTATTCTGAGATCCAGTTAGAATTTCTAAGTACCAACAATCCATGAGGAAAACACTATAAAACCATATGTTTTGGGAAGCTTCATTGGGCTGTTAAGTCATTTGAAAGAACTACATTGGTTTAAAAGTTAAAAATATACTATTTTCACATAAAAATATATATGACTGATGAAGTTTGCAACACTGTAATCTAGAAGAGTATAACAAATAAAGACATAAAAAAATGTGATTCTGCTTAATAATGAATTAATTCATGGGAGCTTGTTTTGCTGTAAGCTTTTTTTTCCTGAATGATTATTCAGATAAATTAGATTGCTACAAAACAGAAAAAAAATAATATATCCATGTTTTCCTGCTGTTTTATCATGATTTTAAAAAAATGCTCAATTAACTGTTAAAAAAAAATATTTCAATTGACAGCAATTTGTTAGCTCTACAATAGAATATTTTGTAAGATATGTTAGCATGAGCTTTATATTTCAGTATTCAACTGTTTTTTTCAATCTAGTTCTTGGTCTTCTTAGATAACAGGCCTTGATCATTACAATATCATAAATGAAAATACCATGCAGACCACTTGCAATAATCTTCTCAAAAATAAATAATAGATTGGATGGGAAAAGCTTTGCTTTTATATCATAGAAATGATTCATCCTTTGATGTTTGGCTTCTCATGGCTACTGAAAATGTTGGTAAATTTAGAACTGTATTATTGTTAAGAAATTAACTGAAAAATAGTTAAACACCTTGCCCATGTAGTTAATTTTCTGACAATATATAACCTACTAATATCTAAAATTAAAGACATAGAAATCCTTCCTATTAAATTTATTTCCCAAATAAATGCTTTGTTTTTTAAAATGTAGTACAAAATTGTATGTGCTTACTAGCAAAATTGATTATAATTTATTACATTTTTGAATTTATATTTTAGTTAATTATGTAGGCTATGTAAAATGCAAATTCTTTATAACTTCTAAAACTAAGTATGTATAATCAGTTTCCATAAAAATTACAGTTTTTTATTATCTAAAAAAGTAAACTATTATTGCACTTGCAGTCTGTTGTGAATGGATGATGTAGGTTTAAATCAGCTCCTGCTGATTGTTGCCCAGGCCTCTGGCAGCAGGCAGTCGCATTATTGAGGTGGCCAGCACCCCAAAATCCACTACCACTTGCAAGTTCTTTAATAGTTGTTTATTCGGTCTGTTATAAAATGAATTATTTATTAATAGACACAAAACTAACTGACATAAGATTTAAAACAGACCACTACTACAC
The DNA here is from genome assembly GCA_013397725.1 of Rhagologus leucostigma. Lineage (NCBI taxonomy): Eukaryota > Metazoa > Chordata > Aves > Passeriformes > Rhagologus > Rhagologus leucostigma. The sequence goes on along the minus strand of VZTD01004958.1, from coordinate 193,510 downwards.
ACAGAAAAGATATAAATAGGCATAGTACTATTACACATGGAGTTAAAGGTACTCTTAAATTTACAGCTAGCTAAGAAATAGTATAACTTAGGATTCAATGTTTCTTACCATCCAGTTCTTGATGGGGTACACGTTGAAGTCCTTTCCCTCAATTTCTGGAAAAGTAACCTCAAGCACTGTGTCCAGTTTTGGGGAGAAATCTTCTCACATGTTCCAGAGGAGTGTGTAAGAGACTTCTGCCTCTGTGATAATTGTGTGGGCTTTTAGAGACATAAAAGCTGTGTCTTTTGGTCAAGAACATTTCTTTCATCTCTTCCCACATTTGCTTTCCAGACTAAGATGTTGATTTTTAGCTGAGGGCCTGAGCCCTTTTGGCACCAGAGATACCCCGTGCTGGGCCTGTGACCCGCCACAGTTATCTCTTGCATATGCACCGGCCATCTGTGGTAGAGAGAGGGGGTAAACATGTCCTGCCACACTGTCTATTGAGTTTGTTGCACTATTTTTCTTCAATGTTGTGATGTAGAGTAAGATGGACTTCTTGGAATTCATTCAAGAGAATTCAGTTTAGATCTTCATTTTCAATCCTAGATGACAATAACTTTTTCAGTGCAATTTTTAGTTTTTTTCTTTAATGTCTACCTTCATTTCTTTAAATATTTCAATTATTCATACATATGTTTTGTTTTGTCTTTATGGTATTCATTCAACATTCTTTATTTTTTAATTAATTTTGTGATAAAAATAGTCTTATTATGTTGGTTTTTGTTAAATAAAGTTTTGCTAATGTTGAAAAGCCTATAAGAAAAGCCTTTAGGAATGCTTATAGTATCCACAAATCTTTTAAGGAGTCTGGTGTTGCATGAAGAGATGTTTGGTTAGCACTTCTCACTATAGAATCCCATTTTCCATACCTTAAGACATTTTTTGGACAAGAGTAATTGCAACTCTAACTTTTCATTCCAAAGATGTGTCTTAAACTGTTTTGGAAAAAAATATTAGTTCAGAGATTTCAAAAGATACAATTGTCCAAGATGAATTGCCTTCCAAATAACTAAAGATATGTAGCATTTCCATATAGGTTAAGGTATGTGACTGAACCTTAATAAAAATTCTCAGTCAGAGCTCAGTTAAATGTTTTCATTATAGGATTTTGAATACTTTGTCTTCAACAACCAGCCTCCAGTATAAGACTACTTCAGCTAAGCTGGACTTTCTTTACCTTTGTAGTTTTTCTGATCAATCTTCTGTGCCTAAACTGAGAGAGAAAAGAAACAAACAAGAAAATCATCTTCCATAATGGCCATGACTTCTTTTTTTTTACTTCCTAGGTTTTCTTAAGGAAGAATTATAAAGTTGTATCACATTTTAAGTTGCTTTTTAAGTTGGCATGTCCCTTCATAAAATGAGAAAAATTGCTTCGAGACAGTGCACAGAAATGTTATGCAGGTTCTTCTCATCCATGCCTGGATCAGACAAAGAAACCATCCACCCCAACATTCAGTCTCTGATGCTTGTAGTAGGTGACGCTGCTTGGGCAGAGTACAAGAACCCGACCACTTTCTTTTGTTCTTCCCCTGTTCTTTCTCTGAGCATTCACAGTTGTTGTAGTATGAATATTAGAGGGCAAATCTCTGTCTTTTTGTCTAGGCATCTGTTGGCCACAAGTTTGTTTGATCCCTTTCTGAACTTGATGATGTTATCTAACACCATATATTCTTGTGGCAAAGAAAATTCCAGAAGTTCACTACTACTTCCTGTATAACAGAAGAAATTAATTTTACACATTCTAAATTTACTTTGTTCTCCTTTCATCAAATGTACTCAGAGGACATTGCAAGATTTGGTGAAAAATAGCTTTATCTCATCGTAACCTCTGCCTTCATGATTATGTAAACTTCAGTCCTGCCTACTCTCAGTCATCCTCTTTTCAAACTGATGAGTCCTAGATATTTAAGTATAAATTCGTAAGTCAGAAACTACATCTAGTTCATCTTTTCAGGTGATTTATTTCTTACCATCTCTAACATCCTGAATGAAACCTGAAGAACTACATATGGTCCTCAGGATGTACGCAAAACGTAAGTTCTGGGTTTTATCTTTGAAAAAATCAGAACATTTTACCTGAGATTCAGTAAGTTTTAAAAGAGCTAAGGAAAAAAACTGTAAGGAGAACCTATCCATCATACATGTTTATTATATGATTAGTACAGTAAGAATTTAGATTTGTTGCATAAGGATTTTTCCATGTTTCAATTTTACCCTTTTAGAAGACTAATGTATATATATCATGGGTAATGTTCTAAATTGCATTCTGATTCAGACAGATGGTTGAGATTTAAAAAAAAAAATTTGTAGGCCGTAAAAATTTTTCACTAGCGAACAGCATTTAATTTCAAACGCTGTACAATGTATTTGCTTCCTAATTTAGAACAAATAATCAAATATTGAACACTCATTTCAGGTATGGTGCTTCATCATAGCATGGATCATGAGAGGGGAAAATAACTTGTTTAAAGTGAATTCTGAGCTTATTCCCTTAAAATTCTAAGTAGTGGCTGGTTTTCTGTTAGGGAAGAAACATATTAAACTGCAGGTTCTAGGAGATATAAGAGAAGAGAAACCTCTTCTCATATGTAAGGCCTTATAAAAGAAATAATTGATGGAAAGGAAAGCAATACCAGAGAGATTTACTTAATTTTTTGTCTTGGGTGGGTGTTATCCCAGGTAGGTCCCTGGAAAATATTGTTAAATATGCTTCCTTCTGCAAAGAAATATCCCCCTTTTGTAAGCATTCAATAGTTTTATTAGTAGTGCATTGAACATTCTGAATAAGATTAATCTGCTACTGATTCATGTCCTCCCCTAGGGAAATTCATGGCAATAAGTGGATTTGATTGAAAATATTATTTTGTGAAGAGGATTGAGAAGTATGGATAGAGAATAGGGGGGAAAGAAGCAGAAGAAACAGTGGAATGAGAAAGTGATGAAAGTCGACTGGAGAAGGGGAGAAAGGAGTGCAGTGTGAGGGAACAGCAAGGAGAAAATATTGCTTGCATTTAATTTTAAACTAGTAGTGTTGATCAGAAAGAATTATTTCTTTTACTTTATTTTATAAAAATTGCGTACACTTGTATGTACATAAGAAACTGTAATTTCATTTGGGACTACTTGTGACATTAACAAATCATTTGAGCAGAGTTCTTGAGGTTTATCATTATGCCACCAGTATCCTCAGGGAAATTACTTATACGATGTGTGCAGTTTCATGTACATAATTCTTTATATTTATCAAATTACATGGCACTCTATAGTACACTTCATAACTTAAAGTCATATATTAAGTCTAGCAAGCAAATATACTCTTTTAAGAAAACACGCATATTGCTTTAGCACAGTGTTTCATATAAACATTCCCTTAAAGGCTCTTAATATGTATGTAAGTCATTTTGTGAAATGAAAATTGAATAATATTATTGCATCTAGCAATTATTTTGTGTAATAAGTATTTATGATCAAACTGTAAATGAACTTTTGTTTAAATTATCCTAATGATTTAAAAAAAGATATGTTGATATTTTTGAGCATGAGCTGATATCCTATGTGGGACCATCAAAAGCCTTTATATTTTGTGTGACATTTTAAAACTGCAAGGGAGCCATAAGACAGCACTTAGCAGCTTTCCTTCCTTCCTTCCTTCCTTCCTTCCTTTCTTTCTTTCTTTCTTTCTTTCTTTCTTTCTTTCTTTCTTTCTTTCTT